>JASDQU010106115.1:123941-142717 GCA_032191745.1 Picea mariana
GAACACCTGAGTGGAACAATAATATTTTCATCAAGGATCTTTTTTACCTCTCTTTCTATCACAGGCAGGAGTATAGGATTTATCTATCTGAGTTTCTACCTGAAAGGTTTGATGCCTTGTTTTAAAGGGATTTTATGTTCGATGACAGTGGTATCATAAGTTCTCAGTTCATAGTAAGACTAGGTGAAGACATCCTTGTATTGTTTGAGTAACTAGGCATATTTACTTTTCATTTCAGGTGGAAGGTACTTAGATATTTTGACCAGTTTAGGAGTTTCCTTAGTGCTTATATTACAATCCTCAACCTCTTCGGGATGAGGTTGCAAGGTAGAATTTAGGGGTATATCATCATGATCAAATAATATTTCTAGAGGAATCAGACCCTGTTAGGGTCCTAACCCGTACATAGGTAGAACAATATATTTGGATGTAATAAAGGTCAATATTAATAAGGCCTTTCAATAAAATAGAATAAGTCAAATGTAAGAAGACCTAATAGAAGCTTCCACTTCTAGAAGGATATTCCTCTAGATGCTTCTTTTTATAGACATATTTAGTATAAATAAGATTCGAGGGTATGATAACCCTAGCTTGGATATTATTGTAATAGAGATTTTCTCAACTGGAGGTTTCCCCCTTGAAGAGGCCCGTGAACATTGCTTTCAGAATCAAAGTGTTATTTCTGTTTTTATTCTTATATCATTTCAGTGCTATTGTGGTGATTGTTCTGGTTATATTGTTGTTATTCTGCCATTTCTAGCATTTTATTTTTGTTTTGCACACTTTTTATATCTGGTATATTACAAACCCTTGGGATATGATTGTTTTTCAGCACCAAAATGAAATGATTATAAATCTTATCTTGGAACTCTTGAGGATCTTCACCTTCCTCCATGATCCAAGTAGGGTCATTCTAATTTTCCTGGTCGATTCACATTTCGGAAAATTCATCAACCATTTCTAAAAATTGCTTGATATTCTCATCGTCTTCAAAGACCTGCCAGTGATGAACATTATTTTGTATTGAAGGCCTGTACCTCATTTCTATGTGATACTTTAGCTTTAGGATGGTAGGTGGCATAAAAGTAGCAGTCGCTTTCGTTAGAGAATCAGCTTGTTGATTTTGTATCCTGGGAATATGATGAATATTAAACGATGATAAAAAAATTTCTATCAAATCCCAAGCGCAGTTTCTATACGACCTTAGCCTTGGGTGTTTGGATTGATATTTTTTCCTTATATGTTTTACAATTAGTTCTGCATCACTGTTGACTATTAAATTTTCAATTTTCAACCTCCTGGCAGCTTCTAATCCTAAGACCATAGCTTCATACTCACATACATTATTTGTATAATCAATATCTCACTGCAATCTATATGAGAAAGGAATAATGAATTCATCTCTAGGTGCCACAAACAACACTCCTACTCCTACTCCTTCCCAGGATGAAGCACCATCAAAAAACATTTTCCAAACTCCTACAATGTTTACATTTTTGTTTGTTTTTTGTTTTCTTCTTTTGTACAAATTTATTCTGTACATTCATTGAGACCATCATCAATTGATAATATACAGTTTCCTAAATCCTGATCGATGACATATACAGGGTAATTATTTGGGTTTTGTGGGTCACTTACAGTATATTCCAGCCTTGTCTCTCTATATAGGTGGGTGAACTATGCACCAAATATCGAGATCGTAGAAAACATCATGTTCAGTTGAAGTGATCCTCCAAGTTTGGAACCCCAAGAGAAGGATAACAAAATGCCATACTTTGCAGGGACATCAACAACGACTAGATCCATAAGAATACTCTTTACAGGAATCTGTGCAAGATTAACTACCAAATCTTTAATCATACCAGGACATTTAACTTTTCTTGAATCAAAAGAATATAGATCTTGGTATGGTCTAGTAACCTCGAGACCCAATTTTTCCATAATAACTTTGGGCATTAAGTTGTGTGATGCTCTAGAATCCAACATATAGTTATGTAGTAGGTGATCATGCACGATTAGAGTAATATAAAAAGGAGCGACAAAATATTTGGCATTTTCAATATGCGGATGAAACATTATAGTAGGTCTATCATCTTATAAGTTAATAACATTCGCATGACTTTCAGCATATGAAAAATTTATCATCTTGGCAATTTGCTTTCTATATATTGGATTTTTCGCCAATTCAACGAGAGGTACATAAATTTTGATTTTCTTAATTTTGTTTTCTAGATTGAAACTTCCAATTGTCTTTTGGCTTCTCTGGTTGGGATCTCTGTTTCTCTTCTTTCTGGCCTATTTGTCTGCGTTTCTTTTGTTTCGGTTGTGCTTGTTTTGGCATCTTGCGTTTCAACTGTTTTTGTTTTGGCATCTTGCGCTTCAACTGTTTTTGTTTTGGCAGCTTGCGCTACAATGGATGGTTGAGCTTCCTCATTCATTTTAATTCTCGACAAGATATTCTTTGATGGAGAAGTTGTAGAATTTTTATCTCTAGGCCTTAAATTATATTTCCGTTGAAGCTCGACCATAATAGAGTCGGCGATTCCTTGATAATTAGATTCTCCTAGACTATTTATACTTTCCTCATTTCCAAACAGGGGTTCTTGGTCTAAAGATATTTCGTAATCCTATTTGGTTAGGTGAGGTTCTCTGTTGTCATCACTGAGATTGTCTATATCTTCATTTAACCCCTCATAGTCTTGTATATCATCACTTTGCATGTAGTTTTCTATTTTAAAAGGGGTTTTGATCTTTTGGTGTTCGTTTTTCGCTTGTCTATGCTGGATCTAGTGGTTGGGATTCCTTTTGAAATCCCTTATAGAAAAATTATTAGGCTTAGCTTGGTCTAGTTACATTCTAGAGATTTTGTTTGATAACTCTTTGATTATGTTAGCCATGTCATCCATTTTTTCCTTCTAGGACCTCCCAGATCCAGAGGGTCCTACTTGTTCTCTGAAGCATTTGGTTTCCTTGGTTCCTGTCTGAACTTTGGATTTTAGTTTACCTGATGCCATCATGTTAGAATTGATTTCTATGGCATTGTCCTTCATCCCAATGAGGGTAACATATCTCCTTTCAATTAAAAGTAGGGAAAAGTTGAGCTCAAAAGCCCCTGCGAAGGTCACTTTAGCTGCATGTTGTGAGGGTTTAAGTTCTGCTGGAATCTTATGATAGAGTTTGTTAAACCTCTGGGTGAATTCTAGGACTGACTCAAAATTATTTTTCCTCAGAGCCCCAAACTCCGTCAGATAGTACAAGTGATCTTCATTTCCCCCCCACTGTCTTAAAAAGGCATTTTCTAACTCATTGTAAGACCTTATGGAACCAACTAGGAGCCCACAAAACCAGATTCTTACTTTTCCTTCGAAAGTTTGCACCAAAAGCCTCGAGTAAACATCCTCATACTCAATACCAATGATATCAACAAATTGGTTGAAAAATTTTATGTGTTTTGTGGCAGTTAAGTCTCCTTCTCCCATGAATTTCAGTAATTTCTTCATATAATTTTCAAGTAAATCGTGAAGAACGGTAGGGAGGACCAAAGGAGTGTATCTTGGTGCTACCTTGGAAAAACTCCTAGGGGGTGGAAGCGGCACTTGACCACCTCCTCCTCCAGCTCCTCTCATACCAAATTCGATGCCACCTCATCCAGCAGCAACCATTGAGAGTCTAGGGATGAAAATCGGGAATTATAGCGCATATTTTCAAAAACTTGAAGTGACCCTTCGACTACCTTAGGATGAGGCAAAGGAGGTTCTAGAAATTGACTGTTAGGAGACAGAAAATATGAAAAGGGAGGAAAAGGGAAATGAGGACTGGGTTCTTCAGACTTACAAGATATATACATAAGAGAACCAACATGAGTTGAATTAGGGTATGAGATATAGTCCTCAGAGTTTCGGGGAACTGAAACCTTTACTTCGGGGACCAATGAAATATCAATAAAAGTGGGTATCGAAAGGGGATCTTTTACCTTTACTAGTAAAGGAGGAAGTCAAACTAGTCTCAGCTTTTGTCTTGGGTAAAACCAGCTTGGGTTTTATGGTTTCAGCTTCAAGTTTATCAGTTGATGTATCTCTGAAGTGGCTTTGTGTGTAACCTTCTCGCAAGATTGAATGTTCAAGTGGAAACTTAGCATTAGTTTTCACATTTTTGGGTTGGTAAGCCTTACTTGTGCATGAAGCAGTCTGCTTGAGGTATCCCCTTTCTTTAATAGATTTTCAGGATCAGATACATGCGTAATATGTTGATCATCTGGGTTCTTCCTGGTATTCTTTTAACTGAATGCCAGTTTATCTGTAGTGGAGTCGCCAAGTGAAAGATAAAAAATTCTCCTTATTACTGTATGCAATATTTTTTCACTATCAAAGAGAGAAACTTACTAGTCGTTATCCCAGGGAAAAACAACTTCGTTTCTACGTCCCTGACAATGACGCCAAAAATATGTTGTTCCTGAGATTACACTTAAGGATCAAAGGATAATTTCAGGCATCATGAATATAAAGGAAAGTTTTGAAAGATGATTTTTCTTTCATTAGTTATATAAGATTTAATCCTCAAATGAAATTAATGATAGGACAGGATGGAGGTCGTCTTTTGTTGTCTGAGTAAATTTATAAAATCAAATGATGTGTGAGAAACTTACAAAATTGTTAAACAAAATGAGACATCAATACAAGATGAATCTTACCTTGTTTACAGTAGAGAAAAATAAATAATGCACCCTTGAAAGGATATAAGATACAGTAATCCAAGTAGCTCACAGGTCTTGTATTTACTTATAGAAAATACAGAGGAAAAACTACTTGCTTATCAAACAACCGATAAAATGTGACTATAGTAGTAGCAGTACGAAATTGCAACCACTCAGTTATCAAGGAATGACATAAATAAAAGATAGAAAAATGAGATACAGGAGAAACACATAACTCAAACTCCACAAAGGTTGGAATCTCAATCTACACTTGTACTAATTCTCACAAAAGGAGAGTTTTCTCTATTACATCCACCAAGAAGCAGCCTTTGTTAAGTCTTCAAACTATGTATTTATACAAAAATGTTCTCAACCCTAAGCGGTTGTAATTCTCATAATTCAAAAATAGTAAATATTACAATATATAAAATTCGTTGAGTTTCATTTGCATCTTCTCTATCTCTTCGCCTTCTGGTAGATACGTTTCTTCTTCTTGTCCTCCAGCTCAGAAACAACTGGCCTCTAATCATGACCTATGTAAATGGTATGCACACATTGTCTCATTTGTTTCCATATGTGTTGGCTTTCCCTTGTTAGATACACTGAGCACACCTACCTATGAACTGTACCACTAATATGGACGGTTCTATAATATCATTGGCCTAGAAAGTATATAGATTCTTTTCTGTATGGGGTAGATTATCTTGAATTTTCCTGACTTCTGATGATATAGCCTGTATCTGTCAACTAGGATTGACTATCCACTTGTTAATCTGGATAATGTCAATTTGTTTCAATTTCTGGATCGCAGCTGGGGCTTCTTCCATGCTTGTCTTGGAACTAAGTTGATTTCTTGCTATATCAATTTTCCCTAGGGTTTCATAAATACTATCTCTTTCAATGTCCAGTGACTCTTTTTCCAGTGAAGAAAATGCTTCTTCACAAGCCTTATTCACTTCCCTGGCTAACCTTTTACTTTCAACTAGATTGGCCTCCTAGGGTTTTAGTATTATATCACCTCGAGTTTTCTCCGAAAGAGATAATCTAGAGATCCTGGCTACTTCGTCCTTTGTTGTTGATAAAACAACCTCCTGGAATGTAGCTCGAGCTATAATGGCCTCTCTCTCCTTTATGTAAATGTTGTTTAATGAATGGTCTACCACCCTATAATAATCTTGAACAAATCCTACTTTAGTAAAAAGGTTTTGTTGAGTTGATTCTAGCTTCTCGTGTACTTCGAATGTCTGGTCTTGGAAAACTACCATATCCACTACCATGTTCTCAATCAAGTTTATTTTACTCTATAGTTGTTTGACCAAATCTCCCTGTTGAATGGCCAGTTATGTACTTGTCTATGAATTTTTATGCATTTCATCAAGACTGATTTTGAACTGTTGAATTTCTTATCTGTCACGGGCTCGAATTTGCTCAAAACCCCTATTCATCTCATTTCTTACATTCTGTTCCACTGTCTTTATTTGGTTTTGAAGTTGTCTCACCAATAGATTTTTATCCTTCAGTTGTTCTTTCAGATTCCCAACTGAATACTGATTTTCTATGGAAAAATCTCCCAATGTGTCTGCCACTTCCATAGCGAATTTCACCTCCTCTAAGGCTTGTCCATCATATAGAACTATGTGCCTCTTGATAGTTTCACCCTCCTTTTGGCGCATTTTTCTTTTTACTATAGCCCTCCTCTTCTTGCTGAAGAAGAATTCGGAAGGGGGCATTTCTTCAACCGAAATAGGAGTGAGATCTTGTATAAATACTACTTCGGCATTTGGGCTTCTCTGAATGAACTGTAAAGGTGCGACCGAGTTGGTAAGAATGCCTATCTTGGTGGATAGTTGTTGTTCTAATGTATTAGTAGCCAACTTATCTGGTATAGATAGCGATGCATCATGTCCCTTTTTAATCAAATCTTCAGCTTGCGATTTAGTTTGATCATCAGGTGGATTTGATGATGCAGTATTTTCTTTTTGTGTCAAAACCTCTGTTTTTTCCAAATATTATCGGGTGGTAGACCATTTCCAGTGTGGCTAGAGATGTCAGGGATTATGCTTGTGAGACTTTAGGCATACCATTTCTTTGGTGTCTTTGAAAATTATATAACTCGAATAATTTGTCTGGAGCCAGAGTTTGGACTTGGCTCAGTACTTCCTGATAAGATCTTGCTCCTTGGAATATCTCATCCTACAGGGAATCTTCATGCTCGTATCTCTTTAGATTGTAAATATCCATGTGATTTCCCACGATATTATGGGAATCGTGTTTCTTGAATTCAATATTTACAAGCTTAATGTCCTCTAGGGACATGACTTCTACCGTTGAGTGGCCGAAATCTAGCAGTGAGAAAGTACCAACCTGCAAAGGAAAGGTGGGACACACTTTTTTCTGTGCTACCTTTATCTCTTTACTGATTCCTCCTAGAATAGTTTGATGTGCTACCTCTCAGCATACCAATCAATATGGTAAAAATATTGGTAAGGCATGCGGAGGAATGGAACACACAAAAACCCTTATGTAAGAGAAACATTCCTCAATGTACCAATCTGCTATTTTTCCTAGGTTTTCCACTATCTTTTTTGAAATCCTGGGAGGTGGGAAACCATATATAGAGATATGCATCAACACCACCACATAGTTTCATGTTTTGTAGAAGAAATCTTTTGCTTTGTCCTCCCATAGCTTGGAGTGATAGAAATGTATTGGTTCAGCGTTGGTCGGAGTCTAGCTCCAGCCCATCAAAGGAAATATCATCATAAAACAAATGACATCCATGATGTATGCCAACATGTAAAATGGGGTAGGTTCCTCTTTGGCATTCAATGACTGATATTCAGTGATTTCATTGACCAAATTGTCTAATAATATTTTGGCTCAATCGAAGGAATACCCCTCTGCTACTGTACGAATGATTGGTACCCATGGTAATAAGATATGAGTAGATTTTTTCTTCCCAAACAGTCTACATAACATCATGGCTGCATACATCATGTGAGGTTCTAATGATGCAACAACATATACACCATGGGTGTCTTCTCTAAATTTCTCAGGATGTGAGCACCAATCCTTGATCAATTCAGGTAAGTTTTTTCCATATTTCACACATTCTTTTTTGTCGAAGTCCCTTAGGAAAGTGGCATTATAAATGTAATTGGGAATTGGGGACAATTTATACATTACCTAAAAATTCTCTGGTCGGAGGACCCAATTGCAAATTTTTGGGAGTTGCATATGCTCCTGGTCGAGAGGTCAACGTTCTTTAGTGCTCAACCAATCATATCATTATAACAAATGATCCTAGGTCACATTGCTATTTTATGCAGCTCTGATTGAGAAACATATTTGTATTTCATAGCCTGGGTTTTAGTCACCTCGTCACCCAAATCATCTAGGCAGTTGGTCAATTCATACTGTAGAATATCAAATATATGCGTCTAGGTTTTCACTGTATCTATGTTTCTGGGTGAAGTGTCTGAGAGGATGTTTGTGTTCGGGTTCAAGCTTTCACCAGATGCTTTAGCTGTTTTCCTTGGAGCCATGATATCACGAGCTCAGAACTCTGTTAGCTGTTACAAAAAATGCGTAAACTTCTTATTTTTCTCAAGCTTGATGTTCTGTGAAAACATAAATGGAATTCAAACTTCAATATCTTTTTCACATTAAGAGTATCAATTTACGCATACCTTTACTAATAATGTATTTTTTAACTTTAATGAAAAATTCAGGAGGTGATCTGTGATCTTATTTGAAATCATTGCCATAGATCCGTTATTAATTCCATAAATGTTTGGTGGTTCACGATCAGGAGGTTGCATAGATGAAATTTGAATTTACCTGAACTACGATTCCACAAAAAATTAACATGAGATAATAGTGCTTTACCCATTAACTAATCATGTTTAACCTTAATTTTTTTCAACCTTTCAGACCTTAGGATATTCGATAATAGCTTGATATATGATCTCTGAAATACGAAATCATGCAGGGATTAATTATTTACTAATTGTCTTTAATATTTAATTAACTCTACTTAACGCTTAAGTAATTTCAGGAGTTTGAGCTTTGTGAATTTATAATATGATAGAATGACGAATATCTGAACATCATATGTGTGAATATATTATTTAACTTTTAATTGAAGTTTAGATTTTAGGTATTTATTGTTCGTGTGTTGGAAAAATTAACTTTATTACCATTTCAATAGGCCACTACTGGTAATGATGTGTCAAAGCTTAGATGGGTACATGTGTATCATGACTAGGATTCCTCAAACACTTTTGGGATATCAGGACTTTGGAGTTGCTACATGATGAAATGCCTAAAGCACGAAACTATGAAACCTGAAACTCTGAAGCAGTCTCTATAGGTTTGACCTTTATAACAACCAGGTGGATCCAAAACATTCGAGAAAATGGGAAACATTCAATCTATGGGAGAAATCAATCGACGACGGACCTTGTGCATGTTTTAAGGCTTAAAAGAGGAAATATTTATCTTTTGGAAATCGGCTTCTAAGTTAAAGTGAAAGGATAGGATAAATCTTTAAGCTTATAATTTTAAAAGTGTTCCAACAACATACATATCCATTACACATATAATCTAACAACAAAGCAAAACATAACAGAGATAACATTGCACAAAGCACACCATGAGACACTAGATATACATGGTTCACCCTAGTGTGGGGCTACGTCCACCAACCTCTTTGCCTCTTTATTATTCACTTGAATCATACATTCATTCGCTCATGTGCACTAAGCCACAGAGTCAATCTATGCACTAGACAAGATATCTGTGCACTGAGCACCAGATCCTCCTTCCAAAACTAGGTCAAATGTACATAGTCAGATCACAACATTTGCACCTTATACAAAATCATAGTCCTACACATACATGGCTTTGCACAAATCACTCTGTTCACACAGAACTACATTCACTTCGCTTGATTTTGTTCCTTCTTTTATAATACAATATTCTTTATTTATATCTTACAAACCCTTACAATAAGGCCTAAACATGGGAAAATCCCATGGGTCGACATCCCCTAAAACCCATTACAAAAACCCTAAAGGACCCTTTACTAGGTCCAATTATCCCTCAAAATCAGTGAGATCCGCGATCTTAGCTCTGCCTGGGCTCTCCTTCTTCAAACAATGTTTCGAAGTCCAAAAGTGGGCCAAATATGACCAAGCTTTCCTCAAAACTTGGTCAAGGGCCAACAAGGAGATAAAAGAAAATTTCTCAATCTGATGAAGAAAGAAAAACGAAGTATCACATTTGGAGATAATGTGTCTGCCATAATACTTGGAAAAGGCACAGTCACTTTGGGAAACAAGAAAAAAAAGGAAGAAAAGGTTCTACTAGTTGAAAATATGAAGCCTAATCTTCTAAGTGTAAGACAAACTTGCGATCAAGGAAATATACTCATTTTTTACTCCCAAAAATGAAAAATCAGGAAGGAAGGATCAAGAAAATTAGTAGTTATTGCTCCAAGAACCTCAAGTAATGTATATAGTTTAGATATTAAAGAAGAAGAATAATGCTACATGAGCCAAGTAGATGAAATTTGGTTGTGGCACAAAATAAAGGGACACTTGAGCTTTGACAATCTGATCAAAGCTAGTATAAAGGAAGCAGTGAAGGGCATTCCAAAGTTAATAAAACCTTATGACCCTATTTGTAAGCATTTTCAACTTGGGAAGTAGACGAAAGTCAGATTCAAGACAAAAGAATACTCTACATCAAGACCCTTGAAGCTTGTTCACACTGACCTTTGTGGACCTATGAGGACTAGAGATATACAAGGGGAACATTACTTCATGTTTATTATTGATGACTATACAAGGAATACTTGGGTATACTTCCTTATAGAAAAATCATAGCCATTTGAAAAGTTTAAGGCATTCAAAGCTTATGTGGAGAATGAGATAGATCTCAAGATCAAATGTCTGAAATTAGAGAATGGAGGATAATTTAACTCTAACAAATTCAATAAGTTTTGTGAATATCATGGAATCAAGAGACAATTTTCAACTCCAAGAACTCCTCAACAAAATGGAGTTGTTGAAAGGAAAAATAGAATTGTTCAAGAGACTGCAAGAACAATGTTGAACGAAGCCAAACTTCTAGTAACGTTTTGGAGAGATGCAATATATATATCAGTTAACATACTCAACTGATCATAACTTATATTTAACTATGACAAGACACCTTATGAGTTATGGTTTGGCAAACCATCATCATTCAAACACTTCAAAGTCTTTGAGAGAAAATGTTATATTAAGAGGGATGATGATAACCTAGGAAAATTTTATTCCAAATTAGATGAGGGGATATTTATTGGTTATTGACCCAACAAAAAGGATTACAGTTGCTATAATATAATATTTCACAAAATAGTGGAAAATGAAAATGTAAAAGTAGATGATCTAAAATTGAGAAAAATCAAATCTCAAGATAAATAAAAAATTGATGAAAGGAGAAGAACTAGTGATGATGAAGAAGATGGTGAATCACATGATGAAGAAGATGGTGAATCAAAAAATAAATAAGATGTTTAAGAAATACATGAGAATGAACCAAAAACTAATGAAGAAAAGGATGAGGAAGAAACACCCTTTCCAAAAGCTCCACCAAAAAGAGTTAAGAAGAATCACCATGAAAGATAAATCATAGAGGATACAAGTGTAGGAGTAGAAACTATAAGAAAAATTACATTTGAATCAGGAATGCAATGATTTCTCTGGTAGAACCCAAATCATTTTCATAATCCAACAAGAATGAATATTGGATAAAAGAAATGAATGAAGAACTTGACCAAATAGAGAAAAATCAGACTTGGGAACTGGTCCCAAGACCAAAAGACAAAAATGTGATAGGGACCAAATGGATTTTCAAGAATTAACTTAATGAAAATGGATAGATTATAAATAATAAATCCAGATTAGTATTCAAGGGATATTCCCAAGTTGAAGGAATTGACTTTGAGGAGACATTTTCCCCAGTGGCGAGATTAGAAGCTATAAAAATGTTTTTAGCATTTGGATGCTTCAAAAACTTCAAAATATATCAGATGGATGTCAAGTAAACATTTATAAATGGAACCTTAGAGGAAGAAGTATATTTAGAACAACTTGAAGTATTTAAATTGACATAAAATCATGATTATGTATGTAAACTAAAAAAGGCTTTGTATGGTATTAAACAACCTCCTAGAGCATGGTTTGCAAGGATTGATAACTATATACAACAACAAGGATACAAGAGAGGGACTACTAACATCAACCTATATATCAAAATTGAAGAGAAAAATATGATTTTGGTTGTGGTATATGCAGATGATATCATTTTTGGAAGTAATTTGACTATACTGAGAAAATAGTTTGCTAGAAAAATGCAGAAAGAATTTGAGATGTCTATGCTAGGTGAATTAACATTATTATTGGGTTTACAAGTTAATCATATAAACAAAGGGATATTCATATCCCAAACCAAATAGATCAAAGAAATGCTAAAGAAATTTCAAATCGAATATTGCAAACCTATGAGCACTCCTATGGTTACAGGATGCAAACTAATCCTAGATGATGATTCACTAAATGTAGAGAAAACCATGTAAATATTAATGATTGGTAGCCTATTATATGCAACATCAACAATACCTGATATCATACAAGTTGTAGGACTAATAGTCATATTTCAATCTGCACCTAAAGAGACTCATTTGAAGGCAGTAAAAATGATATTCAGATATATAGGAGCTACCTTGGATTTTGGATTATGGTATCCAAAAATAAAACATTTTACATTAAATGCATATACTGATGCAAATTGGGTTGTGTTATAACCCTCATTTGCACCAGACATGCTTACATGGCATCAGGCCATCTCAGATTCCTTCTTTGCCAAAACATTGTTGAACAACTCTTCGTAAAAACCCCTTTTATAAAGGCCCACATGCCCTGCTCCATTACTGCACGTGTGTACATGCTAGCTGACCCAAGATAGCCCGCATGTACCTACAAAAGCATAGAAAAAGGAAAGTTGTTGATGGAACACACAGCTTTGGGTAAGTTAACTAAACCTTTCAGCCATGCATGGCCGAGCACTCGACCAAATACCTAGCTTCTTCTAGCCTATAAAAGAAGGGTTAGGGGTCCCATTTGAAAGGAGGAGAATCATAGTAAAGAAACTATACCTAATTGAGCATTCCCTTTGTCCCAACCTTTAGCCATCCTTGTGCAAAGAGACGTATAGAGCAAAGCAGTTGGAAGCCAGTGGAAGAAGAGACCAGGACCAGGATCGAGGAGCAGTAGATAACTTTATCATTGTAAGGTATCATTGTGAAGTTAATAAAAGAATTGCTTTTCCCGTCTTGCCATATGAGATTGTCATTATTGGAATATTGATTGCATGATTGATTAAATATCTAACCCGTTAGTTGATAGATCAAATGCATGTGGAGTTCTTTGTTTGTCTTTAGTGAATGCAGGTCAGCATTGGGAGGAGATTTGTAGTCAAAGAACGAACAAGCGCAAAAAGGGATCGACATCAAACATGAAGAATAAGGTACGTCAACTTAATCTCTTGAGCCATGTATTTACATATGAGTAATGGGGGTCTAGGCATGGGTTGATGGTAAAAAGTAAGGATCTTTAGGTCATTTCTACATGCATGATAAAACCCTTAGTGCTAGTTTATAGGAGGGATTTCCCACCCACAACAGAATTGGTGACCATACTGGGGATCTCTAGGGTTTCTGGGAATGTTTTTTCTTGGGTATTTTTAAGAACTAGTTTCATTTCTTGTTTTTAAAGTCTCTGCAAAAGTCTGAGTTAACAGAGATTCTGGTCTTCCATACCAGTTATCGCTATTTCTTTGCTTGACTGCATTTTTTTTTTTTTCGAGACCCACAGAGCTACACGTAGCTTATATAAGGTCTAGATGTGTGTACCTATGCCCTACCTTCTCACAACCCACGTGTACACGCTAGTTGAGGAAGTGTCAGTCACGTGTATGATTCTAGAAAATTTCTTTTAGAGAGGCAGTCATCCTCTCCCCTGTCAGAAATAATCTTTCTCAGGGGTTTTCTGGAACTCTTTCTAGTATTTTTTGTTTGCAGTCTATAGCTTAGGTTTCACCTCAGATTAGTTTGATCTATGAAGTTTTCCTTGAATGGTTTTCTTTTTTCTGTTAAAGTAAGTGTTTGAGTCTTCAAGAGATCCTGGTTCTCAGTACCAGTAATCTCTTCTCGGGATGGATTACTTGGCCTTTCATTTGTCTTAGAGTTTCAGAGATACAAGCAGCCTGTATAAGGCCAGCATGCGTGTACATGTGCCCTCACTTTACACAGCTCGTGTGAAAACGCTTGATGTTGAATTGTCATCAAGCGTGCCTGTGGAGAATTTTTTTTGTTTAAGGTGAGGCAATCATCCTTTCATTTGACAAGAGTTATACCTCTCAGGTTTTTGGGTCTCTGTCATAGCAGTCAGTAACTTAGGTTTGATCATAGCAATAGCTTTCTTTTTCATTAAAAATTTTTCCTCAAAATTTTCATTTTATAGGGTTTTTAGACAAGTGTGAGAGTCTAGTTTTAATTTGCTTGTGGGTTATTTTTAAAGTGACTCTTTGTGATCTGCTCTTAGGCTATAAGTTTTCTTGGTTTTTACTTGTTGATATTTTTCCTTTTTGCTTTGTGAGCATTCAAATAAAAAAAAAAAACTTTTATTTCTTTGTTTGGTTAAATAGTGTTGTTTTGCATTAGTAACCAGGGAAAAGTCTTTGCTTTCATAAGTTCTTGACGGTTTACTTAGATCATAAGTAGCTCATAGTCGAGTGAAATCTTTCTTTGAGTGTGCTGTTCAAAGATCTTATAAAAAAAATTTTTAGTTTGAAAAGTTGTTTAAGATTTGATTCAAGAAGAAGTTATTTTGTTTCTAGCTTTTTGTTTATTTTTCTTTCATCTTTCAAACATCACTAGTTTCACTTTCATAACCTTTGACTTAAGAAAAGCCATAAAAATTAACTCTAAATCTAAAATTCATTAGACTTTTTATGTTTGTAGGGTCAACCAACTAGTTTAGGGTTAGGGCCTTGAATTAGGTTGGAGAGAAAACTCTTCAAGGACATTAAATCAAACATTGGAGTTTGAGTTAGAGAGTGTCAAATTCTAGTATCATGAAAGTTATCAGAGATCCCCCTCTAACATAGGGGCTAAACACGAGATCGTGTGTGGAAAGGTAATAGAGATAACCCTTCCAAAGCTGGACCAAACGTAGTGGAGAACACATATAGAGGGCTTGCCTTGGGATTCCATTGATTGCATTTGCCACAGAGCTTCTTGGGTCTCGAATCCATTTGAGGTCCTCAGTTGTCCTCCAGACCACTTGCCTTCGATACCCTTGACAAGTTTTGGGCTTGATACCCTACTCATTGTGGTCTACCCAACTTTTGATTGTACCGGCCCGGTGATTGTTCACGTGCTGGCAACCTAGTTGCCTATCTTTTTAGAGGCATACATAGGTGACTATGGGGGTATACCATGGTACCTAGGATAGACATCGGGCCACACTTTGCAGAGTATACCCAGAGGGTGCTTCCATGTTCGAGTTTCACTTGCACCGGTAAGTTGCTCTAGTGTTGGTTGTTGTAACTGTTCTTCCAGCTAGTTTAGTGTTTTCTTGTTTTATCTTGAAGGGACCCTTTTAGTGTGTGTTGTTTTTTGAACGAATAGAAAGCCCTAGTGTGTCTTTGATCTTCTCACAGAGTGGAGGATCACTAGCTCCGCTGGTCACGAAGACTTCTGGGCCTATCACCAGTTACACTGGAGCCACCTCTGCCACCACTAAGGTGAAAGCTACACCAACAAGGATCTTTTGAAGCGACCAGGTCACAGGAAACTGTACCTGAACAACATCTAGGGGGAACGACCATTTTAGACCTTGGAGAGAAATCTCTTGGTTCATATGAAACTCCAACCATTGATCTTTCGGCACCCATCATCATACAGATTCACCCTTACGAGTGCCAGACAGTGTCGCATGCAACAATGGAAACAAATGCTGCCACTTCTTCTGGGAATTCTTCAATTCCCACTATGGTTGTCACCACAGGGGATATTCCACCTCCTAACCCACTGTCACCAATCCAAACTACCATGATCTCGACCGCCTCTACCTCTAGAAGTGGTCCCATCTCGTCTATGGTGGTGGACACTAACCCTTTCACATAGAGTGCGTCAGGCCCTCCGTTCTCATACAGGATGCCTAGCTCAAGTACATGTCTTGTACTTTCCTACTCCAGTTTACAGACATTAGGTCTGGGGGCAGGGAGCTCTAACGTTCCTCTGGAAGGACACATGGGGGGCACTTCAACTCCTTTTAACACTTTTTCTTATGGGGAGGTCATATACCTCCTTCATCCCCTTCGCTCGGTGGCACCCACCAACAATCCGCCAGGCCACCCACACACCATAGTTTATTTGGAGAAGGGATTCAAGGACCACCCGCTCATAATATGACCATTGGTTTGACACCATTTTCTTTGTTCGGTGCATTTGGTAACAACACTTTCTCATCAGCTGCTTTCCTAAATGGGGGCAACCCTAGTTATGGAGTGCCAGACAGTGTCGCATGCAACNCAGGCCACCCACACACCATAGTTTATTTGGAGAAGGGATTCAAGGACCACCCGCTCATAATATGACCATTGGTTTGACACCATTTTCTTTGTTCGGTGCATTTGGTAACAACACTTTCTCATCAGCTGCTTTCCTAAATGGGGGCAACCCTAGTTATGGACAACCTTATTCCTATGCAGGGTACTATTCCTGCATAGGGGGAAAACCCAGGAACTTCTTCCACATCAAGACCTTGAAATTATTGGCAGGGATTAGTTCCCTCATTAGGAATGTTGATCTGGGGAAATTATTTTCACAACCAATGGAACCTCGAACAAGGTACTATGCATATGCCCATGGGATCAACATGGGGCAACCCTTCCCAAAGTCCTCCAAATGTAATGCATGACCAACCATCTATGTCCTATTTTGGGAATCAGTCGATGATGTCTCATCACATGCATAATCCATATGTTGGCCATGGCCATGGTTTTTACCAGAACCCAAGCCAGCAGCAAAACCTTTCCTGGAAACCTGGTTCCATTCAAACTCCAGGTCCCTTTTTCCATGGTTATCACCAACAACCCAAACTACCTTTCCTGGAAACCTTGCATTTGCTAGACTTGACAAGGTTGTTGAATGACCCTATCTGTCATGATCTATGTTGGCCCCCTATGCCGATGAAGTTGCCTTCAGACATACCAAATTTCGAAGCCAAGCCTAATGAAGATCTGGGAGATCATGTGACCACCTTCCATCTTTGGTGCTCATCTAACTCATTGAAAGACGACTCTGTGAAGTTGCAATTGTTTCAATGTACTCTCATTGGGAGTGTTGCAAAATGGTACATTGAGCTCAACTTCTCAAGATACTCTTCCTTCGATGAATTGGTAATGGATTTCCTAAACCATTTCCAATTACCTGTGAGATACAATGCTGGCACATAATTGCTGACCAATTTCGCACAAAAAAAAGAGGACCATATCTCTGATCGCATCCTAGAATGTCTTGTTTGTGCTAGTTTACCCCTTTTCGAACTGACTAGACTACCTTTGAAAAAGGTACCCCATTGGAGTCTCCTTTTACATTTTTCAGACTCTCTAAATATGAAAAACCACTGATCTTACCTTCTTTGGGCTCATAAAACTTACATCGAAGGATGTTACCATTGTGTGCCTTATTAATTGCATTTGCGTACCTGCATCTCTGGTCTAATTCTAGCTCCATGTTTCTCTCAACTAAACCATCTGAAGCATGCCTTATACGCAAGCCCCGTAGCACTTTTCCTCTGCGTCTTGACACCTTTGGCCACAAGAGGGATTTTTCCCGAGTGTCCTTACTTTGAACATTAGTCTTGTCCTTTCACCTCAAACTTGTATGTTTGCAACACTCATTCCTCCTTTGTAATGTAGCACTCTTTTATTATTTTTCAAGCTTTCCAACATTATTGAAAAAGACAAAAAAATCAAATATACCCCAAAAAGAGGAAGGGAAAAGTATTTTCTTTTTTATTTGGCAGCACAATGAGTCTCCCTTGGACAAAGCACATCCTTCTGTTTGTTCTTCAAGATTTGGGATTTAATACGACCTTAGGAAGCTATTCTCGCTACATTGAGTTGTTTCCTCCTCCATTTGGTTATTCTTCCAAACATATGGAGAGTTTGTGTTGCCTCCTGCCTCGTAAACTTATGTTAATGCCATGATGCCTGAGTCTCATCATTTGTCGTGATATTGTCTAAGTGAAGTTTTTACCAAGCCTGAGTCGGCCCCTCTGTATTTTTTCTCTTTCCCTCTTGCCTTGCCATCTCGAAAGTCCAATCAAGTCTTTGTTCAAAATCAATGAAGCCTTTAGTCTGATAATCAAGATTCTCTAGTCCCTAACCGATGAGCCATCGAAGACCTCTGGGTAGTGAAGTCATACACTCATATAACACTCCTACCCGAGTTTTGAAGATTTTGAAGTTGTTTCTCAAGCTCTGAAGACCTCATCTCTAGCCATCAGGCCTTATTAGCTTCTATAAGATGGATACTCTACACGTATATCTTTTTTATTTCGAGATGTAGCTCCATTGTGTATTACTCACAACTACACTTTATAGTTATATGACATGGATCTACATTGTATTTGATTGGTATCCATGATTTTATTTCATCATGAGCATTGTTATTCCTGTCTTGGTAAGACAATTATTATTTTGCAGTAGGCACCTCCTGATTTCCGGTCCCTAGGCTCACTTGTTTGGAGTGTTGGTGAAGATTGTTAATGTATTTCGACCATCAGATGCTCTTTTGAACTCACACATTAGGGGGAATCTGTTATAACCCTAATTTGCACCAGACATGCTTACCTGGCATCAGGCCATCTCAGATTCCTTCTTTGCCAAAACATTGTTGAACAACTCTTCTTAAAAACCCCTTTTATAAAGGCCCACGTGCACTACTCCATTGCTGCACGTGTGT
>JASDQU010106115.1:171904-197422 GCA_032191745.1 Picea mariana
TAAATGTGTGGTTGAAGACATGTATCACTGCTCATTAGATTTTGATTTTTGTGAACAATTTGTATATGGTAAACAAAATAGGGTAAGATTCCCTTCTAGTTTTATAAAAGAAAATGAAATCTTGGAGTTGACACAAAATTATGTGTTTGGACCTGTGCCTATTCCATTGCTAGGTAAATATGTGTATTATGTTTCATTCATAGATGATTTGTTGAGGAACACATGGATATTTTTCTTCCAAACTAAATTTAGGGTTTTCAGTAGAGTTAAAGAGTTTAAGGTTCTTGTAAAGAACCAAACAGAGAAGCAACTAAAGGTGTTGAGGACGGATAATGGTGAAGGTTTCTACAAAAATGAGTTTGAGGAATTTTGTAAGAAGTGTGGAATGGAAAGGAAAAGTATTGTACTCTGTACACACCTTAGAATAATGGAGTTGCAGAAAGAATGAATGGTAAGCTAATGGAAAGGGAAATATGTATTCTCAGTGGTGAAGGGTTATCATAGGAATTGTAGGCAAAGGTAGTGGATACTGCATGCTACTTGGTAAAGTGTTCACCTGCATCAACATTGGTTGACAAACTTCTACATGAGGCATGGACTAGTAAAAAACTCTCTCTTAAATATCCCATAATTTTTGGTTTTAACGCTTATATGTGCATGTTCCAAGGGAAAATAGGAGTAAGATAGATAATAATGCTGAAAAAATCTATCTTTATGGGTATAAAGGTGGTATAAAATGTTATAAACTTTGAAACCTAGTAACAAAGAGGATTATTTATAGTAAGGATGTAGTGTTTAGAGAGATTAAACATTATCATAAATAGGAAGTCTAACTAATGGAAGAAGAACTATAAGCAATAGAGTTTGAGTTGGATGGTGAAGAATTTAACTCAACATAAGAAGATGAAATAGAAGAGGAAGAACCTTATACTCCATCCTTGAGGAGATTGGCTCAGGAAAGAAGGCAACAAAAAAGGTATACCCCAGTTGATTTTCATTCTAGTTTTATTCCATCTATTATTGATGATGATCTTAGAATTGTTAGGGAGGTAGTAGATTCAGAGGATAGTAAACTCTAGAAAAGGTCATGGTCGAAGAAATGGATGCCTTAGATAAAAATGAAAGTTGGGATCTACTTGAGTTGTCAGTTGGAAGAAAACCTATTGACAGTAAATGAGTGTTTAAGAGGAAGTTAAATACAACAGGTTGAGAACTACAAAGCTTTCCTAGTAGAATGGATATTCCTGATTGGAGGGAATTGATTTTGGTGAGATTTTTTCTCCTGTTGCTAAATTGACTTCTATTATATTTCTTTTTTTATCACTTGCTAATTTTTATCTTAAAGTAGATTTGATGAATGCAAAGAAAATATTTCTATAGGGGGATCTTGAAGAAGAAATCTACATGAAACAACCATAAGGTTTTATATACTAAAGATAATTTAGAAGGAGTTGGTTTGTAAGCTAAACAAGTCCTTGTATGTATTAAAACAATCTCCAAGAATGTGGTACCGAAACTTTAATAATTATATATTGGGACTCGATTTCTCAAAAATCAAAGCAAGTCACTATGTGTATTCCAAGAATGTTGGCGATCCTTTTATGTATTTGGTCTTGTATGATGATGATATGTTGTTCATTGAAAACAATAAGGAAATCATAAAAGGTGTCAAACATTAGTTGTCTTTTAAATTTTCTATGAAGGATTTTAGTGTTGTAAATTTTATTTCCTGCACGAAAATTAAAAGACATCGAACAAACAAGAAACTCTATTTGAATCAAAGGAAATGTATTGAGACAATATTGCAGAGGTTTAATATGCAAGAATGTAAACCGATAAATGCCCCTATTTCTGTAGGTGTAAAGTTATTTGTACATCAATATCCCAAGACATAAGAAGAGGTAGAGGACATGTCATGTGTTCCCTATGCAAGTGTTTTTGGAAGTTCAATATGTGCTATGTTTTTTTACTAGACCATACATTCCCATGCAATGGGAGTTTTGAGTAAGTATATGTCCAAACTAGGGAAGGAAAATTGGATAGTTGTAAAGGGGGTCATGAGATATTTGTGTGGCACTTCAAATGATGCAATATGATATGAAAGAAGACCTATATCTCATATAGAGATATATATACATGGCTTTGTTGATGTAGATTAGGATGGGGATATTTACTACATAAGATCTACAAGTGATTATGTATTTAACCTATTTGATGGAGAAATTAGTTGGATGAGGAAGAGGTAGGTTTTAGTTGCATTGTCAAGTATAGAATATGAGTACATTGTAGTCTTTCATGGAAGTAAGGAACCTATATGTTTTCAAAGATTGTGTTCAGGTATTGGTTTTGTTCAAAAACAAGTGAGAATAGGTTGTGATAGTTAAGTATAATGTTTCTGGAAAAGAACCCTAATTATCATTCCAAGACAAAGCATAATGATGTGAAGTAGCATTTTTTAAACCTTGAAGAATGTTGTAGTTTCACTGACAAAGTTTGTTGGTATCGATAATTTTTCTTGGTCATGTAGAGACTAAATGAACACAATTGTCCTTATCAACAAATTATATGAATACTTTACACATGACCCCCTTTTTCAAAGAATACAAGTGGGATATTTTTGGACATGAGTTTTACTCTTTGCAAGTAGACTTAGCCTCATCCCAATGCAAAGAGGGTCTGAGGGGTGATCAACCCCCTAGTTTGTGAGGCATGGGGGGACAATAACCCCCTTGAAATAAAAATGTTTAGCCAGGGGTTTTTTTGGCCCATTCAATTAATGAATTAAGGTTGTAATCTAATCCAAGTTAATGGATTAGGGTTTTGGAAGTCATAGAGTACCTAAAATATTGTACTTCAAATGGTGAAGTTAATACAATGAGATAGAGGGATGTGTGGCTCTTAGTTAAGCTATTTTTTATGGTTAAGGGTTTCTAGGGTAAGTGTTTTGTATGCTGTGTGAATGTGCCATTGTTATTATCATGTTTTATATTATGTTAGAATTTATTTTCTTGCACAGGTTTATCAAACTCTTAAGGATCTCATAAGGGTAATGAAAATGAGGAGGGACACAGTTACAAAAATGACCACTCGATTTCTGATCATTCCCACAATACGATTCCTTTCTTCCCTAAATTTGTTTTGAATAAGTTTTATGGATCATATCTAATTGGTTGGTTTGACCAATTAGAGCATTAATTTTCCCTTCATGCCATAGTGGATGGCCTATTGAAAATCCTCATCAATATCCTATATTTGGATAGGGAACATTGGTAGTGGTGGCAATGGCACAATAAATCTTCTCTAGGATTGATTACATGGAAGCAATTTGTGTAAGACCTATTTTCTTGCTTTATAGGTCACCAATTATAACATTACTTTTTCCTTCATGCCATAATGGATGACCTATTGAAAATCCTTATCAGTATCCTATATTTGGATAGGGAACATTGGTAGTGGTGGAAATGACATAAGAAATATTCTCTATGATTAATTACGTGGAAGCAATTTGTGAAAGACCTATTTGCTTTTTTTATTCGGGATACTATTTTTTTAGTTCACCTCACCAAATTCTGTCAAATGAGCATAGTGTAAGAATATATTAATTCGTTTGAACATATGGTTATTCAAACATAAATTTAACTTATGATTTTTTTAGTTAATTATTTATTAGTGGTCTTAATGAGAAAATCAAAGCCCATGTGAAGATGGATGACCCTACTAGTTGATTGGAGGCCACTCAACTTTCTCATCATGAACAAGTTATCTCCTATACATAGTCCAAATGCTCCAACTTTGCTCCATGTCCACACCCAAATGTGGTGGCTCTTTAGTAGCCTAGTCCACCCCTTGAAGTCCACAAGTTGACATGGGTTGCATTGACGAAACACCAACTCATGGGTATGTTCTATAATTGTGATGAAAAATATTCTCCAAGACATAAATGTAAGGAAAAAATATATTTATGCTATCTCTCAGGAAATTTCTGATGATGAATTTGATGTCAAGACTCATGAGGGAGTTATTCCCCCTACTAAGGAAGTTTCTCTTCTTGACCAATTGGGTGAAGAACCACAAATCTCTGTTAATTATTTGACTGTTATTTCCTCTCCTTATACATTAAATTTGGTCAACCATATCAAGCATTGGAAGTTCATTGTATTAATTTACAACCACAACATACATAATTTCATTCATTGCTACCTTTCCTAGGAATAATATTGCTATATTCATGTTGTTAACAACTTTGATATTATGATTGATAATGGGGGATCTATGAAATGTGGCAAGGGGGTGTGAAAATGTACTTCAAATGGGTGATTGTTCCTTGAAAACTCACATGTTTTCTCTTGAAATGAGCAATTGTGATAGTGTTTTGGGTGTTAAATATAGAGAACATGAAGCCCCATCCTCATGGATTTCCTAGAAATACACATAAGTTTCTAGAAGGATGGGAATTCCTACATGTATACAGGTGTGAAAGTAGACTCTTTAAAAATAGTCAACTCCCATCATATGGAAAATATCCTAAAAAAGGGTCATTTTGGCATTATTGCTAAATTCTATGCTATTCAATCCTTTGAGGATGCTTCTTAGCAAATTCATCTAAACTTATAGTTGGCTTTGAACAACACCAATAGGTATTTGAACTTCCTTAAGGTATACCACCCTCATGTGGAGAGATTGGTTATAGTATCACAATGCTTCCAAGTATCCTACCACCTAATGTGTGCACATATAACCATCCTTTTTATCAAAAGAATAAAATTGAAAAGGTTGCACAAGAAATATTCACTACAAGTATCATCCATCCTCATACCAACCCCTACTCTTATTTGGTCATTATTGTTCTTAAAAAGGAAGGGCACATGTGTCCTAATTTTCAAGATATTAACAATTTCATTATTAAATATAATCTTTCTGTTTTGGTCATTAATGATCTATTAGATGAGATATATGGTGCTCATTTCTACACCAAACTTGATCTTCACTCTACTTATCACCGAATTCGCATGGAGGAAGAAAATACTCCAAATACTACTTTTTACAATCACTAAGGTCATTGCAAGTTTTTGGTGATACCATTTGGTATTTTCAATTCCCCTTCCACTTTTCAAAGCCTCGTGAATGATATTTTTCAACCCCTTCTATGACATTTTGTCCTAGTCTTCTTTAATGACATCCTGGTATACAACAAAACTTGGGTGGTACATGTGGCACTTGTAGATTATGGTTTATAACTCCATAATCACCAATTGTTCTTTTCTTGTAAATGCGCTTTGTTGCTTGAGAAGTGGAATATTTGGGACACATTGTTAGTGGGGAGGGTGTGCATGTTGATCCTAAGAAAATCAAGGTGATGATAGCTTGACCTCACTTCACGAGCCTCAAAATTTTGTGCAACTTTTTTGGCCTCATAGGTTATTACAATAAGTTTGTTAAAATCTATTGTAAAATGATATCTCCCCCACCACACTACTTAAAAATAATTCCTTTAGTGGAATAAGGAGGCCAAATGGTATTTTCAAGATTTAAAAGATGCTATGTGTACTACCCCAATGCTTTCCTTGCTTGAATTCAATAATTATTTTGTCATGGAACTTGATGCCTCTGGAAAAGGGATTAGCGTGGCAAATATGAATGATATATGTTTGTTGGCCTTCACAAATAAGTACTTATGTGATATAATCTTTGACAAATCCACCTACAAAAATTAAATGATGGCTATTTTTCATGTAGTTGATATGTGGCATCCTTACTTGATAGGGTGTTGCTTCCAAATTAGGACAAGTCATTATAGCTTAAAATATTTCCTAGAATAAAGGTTTCCCTTTCTAGAGAAGTAAAAGTGGGTCATTAAAATGTTAGGCTATAATTATGAGAGTATCTATAATAAAGGAAAGGATATTGTGATGGTTGTTGCTCTCTCATGGAAACATGATGAGTAAGGATCCCTATTTTCCTTTTCTTTCCTAGTAGTTGAATTGTTGTAGGAAATACATCAAGAATGTTTAGAACATGCCAAAATAATGTACATGATCCACTAACTGCAAGTTGATCCATAGGAACATCCATGATACACTTGGTAGAATGATGAAATATTCTATAAAGGATCTATTTTTTGGTTTCGGATTCCACATTTAATTCCAAATTTTTATCTAAATTACATTCCTCTCCAACAATGGGTTATTTTAGGTTTCAAAAGTATATGAAAGGATTGAGAGTTCATTCTTTTAGGAAGGAATGAATATGGACATCCAAACCTTTGTGGATAAATTTGAAACTTTCCAATGATACCAAGGCAAAAAATAAATCTTGCGGGAACATTACAACCATTATGCATTCCAACCATCATGTGTACCAGAATTTCTATGAACTTCATTATGGGGTTACCAAAATAAGGCAACAAATCAATGATCATGGTAGTTTTTTATCTCCTTTTGAAATGCGCTCACTTTTTTTTCCTTACAACACCCATTCAAGGCCTCCACAGTAACACAAGTATTATAGACAATCATGTTTTAAAATGCATGACATGCCTCAATAAGTTGTGACTAATTGTGATCCTACTTTCACTAGCTATTTCTAGCATGAGTTGTTTCAACTTCAAGGTACCTAATTAAATCTCAAAACAACACGTCATCCCCAAATAGATGGATATATGGAAGTGATAAACAAGTGTTTGGAAGCTTATTTACATTTATTTGCTTCAGACCATCTAGCCCAATGGCTCCAGGGAAATTTTTAGGGGATATATATTGTACATGGGATAATTTTCCATGCTTTTTCCAAAAAAACGAATCTCCAATTTCCATTTTTTTATAAAAGTGATTCTTCGAAGTTCTATAGAATAAAATTATTTTACCTTAAAATAACCCAAATTTTATAGAAAATATATAAAATCCTTAGAAAATTGAATATTTTTACAAAAATATCGTCAAACATTTTATAGAACTTGCATATTAAGGACTAGTAAGATTCACCAAGGTTTTTGCATTCTGAGATAAATTTCCATCCTTAACATTATCCCTGAATGGATCTAGTGGGTACCCCTAGTAGAGTGGTGGTACAATACTGCGTATCATGGTGGTACTAAAATCATCCCCTTTGAAGTAGTGTATGTACTATGGAAAACTACCCTCATTAGTGATCTCGTACTTACTAGGCCTATCTAAGGTTCATGAGGTGGACAAAACCCCAACAACCCTTGTTGACATTCTTCATACCCTCAAGAATTATTTAGGGTTGGCCTATAATTGCATGAAGCAAAAATCCAATCATCATCACTCCAAACATCACTTTGAAGAAGGGGATCATGTTTACGTCTCTGACTCTATAAGAAAAAATCACTCAAAGAGAAGAGCCACCATAAGTTAGCCCTACATTTTATGAACCCTATACTATTCTCAAATGTACAGGAATAGTGGCTTACAAATTGGCTCTAGATAATCATTCTAATTTCCATCTAGTATTTCGTGTATCCTACTTGAAGACAATGATCAGGTCCAAATGTAGAGCTCAAACTAAACTTCCTAAACTGGATGAGGAGGGTTTTGTTTTGTTGTAGCCTAAGGCCATTTTGGACAAATGTGAGAATCATCTTCACTGATGCACTATCTAAGAAGTTTCATCCAATGGAAGGATACATAACTTGAATATGCTACATGGGAACTAAGATAGATTCTTCACCAATTCCCTCATATCCAACCTTGAGGACAACATTTCCTTGTAAGGGGAGGGCATGTTAGGTTCCCACCCTAACTCCTCTAGTTACTTAATACATTAGGTCCATCTTTATTAAATAAGGCCCATGATGTAATAAAGTGTGAAATCAATAAATTTAAATGGACTTATTAAAGAAGGTCCACTAGTTAGTGGTTAAGGCCTCATAATTGGAGGTTCACTATGTGGTTAGGGTTTTGGTTAATTAGAAACTATTTATAGTACTACAAGCTATGTTCCGCTAGGTGGTTAGGGTTTTGGTCAATTAGAAACTATTTATAGTACTATATCCTATGTAATCAATTGTGAAGCGAATATTATTGTATTTGAAGCTTTGCTTAGTTGGAGGTTCCCCCCTAGAAGAGGTAAGTGAGCCTTTCTCTCAATTTTAAATATCAATAAAATTTTGCTTATTGTTGATATTTTTCAACTTTAGTGTTATTTATTTATTTTCGCAGTATTTTTCTTTACATATTTTGTTTCAACTAACAAAAAATACTACAACTAAATAGTCAAATCATTAGGTAAAAAGATCCTTGATCCAAAATTATTTTTGGAGCGAAATGAAAGAAGAGATATTACAATGAAATACTCATGTCAATTTCTAGAAACAGAGAAATACAACAATATATGATATCTATTAATGAAATAATTGTAAAGAGACTGTAAAAATACAGAGTGAAAGACTCGCTAGAATCGTGACAACTTTATCTCTGAGAAGAGATGTGACGACTATGCTCATTCGCCAAAAGGTGATTACAATGAGGCTTTTAAGGATTTTTTATGATAAACATGAATGCCAAAACCCTAGACATCCAAAAACCTAACCCTAGGAGATGAAACTCCAAAAGGCACGTGGGCCCCGTTTGGGTAAGTTAGTACATTAACTTCCCAGGGTCGTAAATTTTGCATACGATCTCCATTCTAGGCGTGTGATAACTTGTTCGAAAGGTATTTTCAAGAACTATGCATTATGTCATCAAACTCTGACTTTGTCTACAATTTGACTGTGGAAAGCCAAGAAAACAATGTTTAGAGCCCCAAAATGGCCTTGGAAGTACAAAAAGATGTATTGACATGAAAACTTCCAAAATAATCCAGTTGGAATAGGTGGGAGGCCATCAATATCCACCTAGATGTTGTGTAGGGATTCAAGATAGCCCCGTAATTTCGGGACCCCCAATTACAAAGAAATTTCTCCATTACAGAGAAACAAGATGAACTGAAAACTGTCTAGATGAGCCAGTTGGAATATGGAACAGGTGGTAGGCCACCAATATCCACCTAAATCAATCCTCACCCCTTAGGAAACAATGGTCCCCATTGATGATCCAGAGTTGATGAGCAGAACGAAATGAATACAGATTATTAAAATATGCTTAACAAAAAATATCTGAGATACAATAAAATTGGTTTTCTATTCAATAAGGAAATAAGCTGAAACTGTAAAATGCAGCGGAAAACAAGCTTGCTAGAATGGTGGTGGCTTATCTCTAAGAAGAGATGTGACGGTTGCGCTCATTCGCAAGCAGATGGTTACAATGAGGATCTGAAGGCATTTTACAATAAACAGGAATTTCAAAAACCCTAGACATCCAAAAATATAACCCTAGGAGAAGAAGCGCCAAAAGTCATGTGGGCCTCGTTTGGGTAAGTTAGTACATCAACTTCTCGGGGTTGTAACTTTTGCATACAATATTCGTTTTAGGCGAACAATAGCTCGTTGGAAAGGTCGAACAATAGCTCATTGGAAAGGTCTAATCGAGAAGAAAAAATTTTGACTGGCTCAAGGTAGTTCCTTTGGAAATCCCTTGGGCCCCAAATCCCCAAAAAACGTAGTTTAGGGCCTCAAAACAACCCCAGAAGTTTGGAACTTGAAAAACTGTCGAAAAACTGCCAAGGTGGAATATTGTTTTTTGAGCCAGTGGAATAGGTGGGTGACCATTGATATCCACCTAGACCAATCCTACCTCCTTAAGAAGCAATGGTCTCTATTTCATTGAGTTCCCCCATTAGATGAGGAAATTTCTGCTGAATTTGGCCCCGAGTGAGCCACTTGCCTCGATGCAGGAGCCACCCTTCTTTGACGACTCAATAAAGATGGATCCTTTACTATCGAGTGCCCTTGATCTATGTGTCCACAATATGATCATTGGATGCATGTTGCATGCAGTCAGGGTTGAGCTCTGTTAGTCTCAACTTCTCTTCTATCTCTGAGGTGTCCAATAATGGTGGGAAATATGGCTGAACGAGAGCCACGTTGAAGACTATATGCAGACCAAGGAAGAGGGAAATGTTGAGCTCAAAAGCATTGTCACCCACAACCTTGGTGATGGTGTAAAACCCATAACGGAGTGGGAGAAGCTTTCCATGGGGCCATGTAAGGTGTTATTTCTACAAATACAACCAAACTTTGTCACCCACCTGAAACTTATGTGGCACCTGATGTTGATAATGGTGCTACTTGTACTTGGCATTAGAGTTATGTAGAATATCCTGAACTTGTTGGTGGATGTTTTGGATATTCTCAATGAACCAGGTGGCTTTTTCATCTTCTGGTGGAGCAGGGGACGAGTCGGTCGAGGTGGTCGCCAGGGGTAGTACAACATCCATGGGGCCCAGTGGTTGGAATCCCAACCCCACCTGAAAGGGGTTGTGGCCAGTTGAGATATGCAGGGCTCGGTTGTAGCTATGTTAGACATAGGGAAGACTCTCATTCCATGGGCGGGGGTGTTTTGAATTGTACATGCGCAAGATATGTACGACCATCTGATTGATGACCTCAGTTTGGCCATCTGTCTGGGGGTGGAAGGCTGTGGATTTGGTGAGCTTGGTATCCAGCAGTGACCAGAGGCTCAACCAACATGAGCTGAGGAACCAACTGTCACAGTCTGAGGTAATGGTTTGTGGGATCCCAAAATGTACCCATACTCATTCAAAGAATATCTTGGCAGTGGCTTCTTCTGTGATGTTCTTCTTGCAGGCGGCTAGAATCACCATCTTGAAAAAGTGATCAACAAAAAAAAAAACAGAGTCATTTCCCCTCTTGGTGGATGGGAGGCCCGACATGTAGTCCATTGAGATGGATTACCATGGCCTGTTAAGAATAGGCAGAAGGGTGTACAACCTTGTTTCTTAGTGGTCAGTTTGGAAATAGCGTAGGCGATGCAAGACCTAATATACCTTCCGACATCCTATCGAAGTTCCAACCAGTAGAAATGTTTCTGCCACACTACCACTGTCTTTTTTACACCAAAGTGTCTTTCCACCCGACTGTAGTGATATTTCCAAATCAGCTTCATGCTCTCGCTTGATGGAACACAAAGATGGCCCATACGACACAACAACCCATCCTGAATATGGACATTAGTGACCATTGAGTTGGCGCCCAATATTTGGTAGGTGGTGGAGAATTCAGGGTCTGTCTCGTAGAGGTGGGGTCATCCGGAGGTCTTGTGACCGTAAGAGTCTAGCACCGTGGTGAGTGCCGTGACTGGAGGTTGGCTGAGGCAGTCACCAACTTGGTTGGTACTTCCTATTTTATACTTGATGTTGAGGTGAAACTGCTATAAGTATGTTGACCACTTCTAATTGCGGTCATTCTACAATTTTAATTGGGTCTGCATGAATTGTAGTGGCTTGTGATCAATGTGGATGCCTGTCTCCTTCCCAAGCATGTAATGTCTCCACTGGCGGCAAGCTTGCACAATGGAGTACATTTCTTTGTCGTAAGTAGGGTACTTACGTAAAACATCTGATAGTGTCTCACTATGATATGCCATGCGGTGGCTGTGTTGAGTGAGGACAATGCCCACAACATAGTTTGAAGCATCTATCTCGATATCAAAGGGATGTTGCAGGTTCAGTAATGAAAGTATCGGGGATGAGCACAAATGCTTCTTCAAGTCATCGAAGGCTTGTTGTTGGGATAGGCCCCACACAAATATTTCCTTACCTCTACCTCTGGTTACTTGGTTGAGGGCCCATGCGATATGAGAGAAACCTAGCACAAACCTGTGATAGAATTTGGTGAGGCCCAAGAAGTTCTGAAGTTCACTGAGTGTGGTTGGGGTTGGCCAGTCACGAATGACCTATATCTTGGTTGGATCCACATGCACACCATGCCAATCAATGATGTATCCTAAGTAATGGACCCTGTCCATGCCAAAGGAGCATTTTTCCAAGTTTGCATATAGTTTTTGTTGTTGCAGGGTGTGTAAAACCTTTTGAATATGATGCAAGTGTTCCTCCCAAGTCTTGTTGTAGATGAGGATGTCATCCAGATACACCACTACAAAAATATTGGTGAAAGGTCGTAGGATATCGTCCATCATCCTCATAAAAGTTGTTGTAGCATTTTTCAAATCAAAGGGCATGACCAACCATTCAAAAAGACCTTCTTTTGACTTGAAGGAAGTCTTCCATACATCTGTCTATTCTATTGGAATCTGGTGGTAGCCAGACTTCATATCAATCTTACTGAATTATTTGACCCCCGTGAGCTGATCAAGGAGGTCTTCGATTTGGGGAATCGGGTACTAGTTTCAAATTGTGATTTTATTCAGGGGATGGTAATCAATGCAGAGTCACCAAGTCTCGTCTTTCTTCTGCACCAACATGATTGGGCTCCCACAAGGCAATGAGTTGGGATGGATGTGCCCATTGTGGAGAATTTCTTGGATCTACCTCTTGATCTCCTCATTTTATAACAGAGATGGACGGTAGACTGACCCATTGGGTAGCGGTGCACCTGGGGTCAGATCGATGGGATGCTTGACTTGGAAGTGCAGAGGTACCTCGGTATGAGAGGAGAAGATATCTGAGTATTCTTCCACGACCTTATCCACTTTCTTCTATTGTGTGGAGAGATCAACTTTAGAGGCCCTGGATGTGGCTGCGATCTTTTTCTCACTCTGAGAGTGAATCACGAAGAAGACAAATTTCCCAGTCTGAGAGATGACCTTCCTGCATTGCTTGGCAGAGATCAAGGAAATAACACTAGGAGGGATTGCCTCGGGTATCCTGTACAATTTCTTATTCAAAGTAATAATAACAATATGAGGCTTAGACTCATATACAACATGAAATTTCCATAAATAATGTTGTCCCAAAAGAACATTACAAACTTTGGGAGGATAAAAATCGCACAATACCTTGTCTTTGAAGGGCTTGATGTCATACAAAAATCAACACTGTTGGTTGATGCATAGATCAATTCCCTGACGGATCCATCCAATGGTGTAGGGTTGTGGGTACAGCGTTGTTGGCAGGGCCAACAAATTGAAAGCCTATGATGAGATGAGGTTCTTCTGGATACCTCTATCAACGATGAAGTGCAGCAAGGTGCCTTTTACCCACATTTGTGAATGGAAGAAGCACTCTCCATCTTCTAGCTCTTTTGGTTCATGAGGTTGGAGCTTGGTGGTAGCAACGGTGGAATTGGGTTTCATGTCAATGATCTGTCTTCCCCTTTCTGGTTCTGAATCTGATTCAGAGGCTTTCACTTCAGCCACCAACGACTACTTTGAGTGACATTAAGTAGTGTTATGCCAAGGGCTCTTATGAAAGTTGAAACACTTTTCGGTAACTTTCTTTGTCTTTTTAGTGTCCTTCTTTGCTTACGGATTGGACTGGTTGTCCTGATACTGTTCATATTTTCTCTGTCCCTTGTTCTATGGGTTGGGGCTACCCTTTTATGGGTTTTGCTGTGAGGGGTTACCAAGCCCAAATTGCAGTGTATTTTGTTTGAGCTTCTACTCAATTTTGATGACATATCGGTAGGTTGTGCCCAAGGACAAGATGTATAGAAATTCCATTTTGGTCTGGATGTATCTATGCAGAGCACACAATACTTGAGCACCAGATGTTTCTCTAAATCTTTGATACCCATCTCGGTGCACAAGGTATGGAAGATATTTGTGAACTCTGGCACTGCTTGGTCTCTTTCTTGCCGCAGTGTGATCCATTTGGTATACAAGTCGTCATAAATTTCGATAGGGTAGTATTGTTCCTTAATAACATCCCTGGAGGATTCCCAGGTGGCCATGACTGTAAATAATGAGGGTTCCTCTGTTTCCTTTTTCTCACAAAAAGTTTCCCACCATTCCTTGACATGGGGAATGGCTTTGAGAAGTGCAAAAGTAATCGTTTTTCTATTTGAAAAGTTATGGATAGAAAAATACCTTTCTAGTAGATTCAACCACTTGTCTGCAACATCTATGTCTATATGACCTTCAAATATAGGAATATCGAAGTTGATTTGTACCTTGAATGGGGCAACACCTCCACTTGAGGAAGATATGTTGCCTGTTGGTAGTCGTCGAAGGATTTGCGCGAAACTATCCATCATCTCGTTCCTCTGTTGCGTGAGGGATTCCTCAAGCAACATTCTGAAAGGATCTCTTGTCCCTTCATCTTTCTTTTCTCCTTCCATGAGAGGTCTCTTGGGAATGCGAGAGCTTTTGTCCTGAAGAGAAACAAGCTCGAGACCCAATTCTTTGTACCCTGACCTCGTTGGGGACATGCATTAAGACAACAAGGAGAAGACCGCTCTGATACCACTGATCCAGATTTTATGAGTAGAATGAAATGAATACAAATTATTAAAATATGATTAACACAAATTAACAAAGATACAGTAAAACTGGTTTTCTATTCAATAAGGAAATAAGTTGAAACTGTAAAATGCAGTGGAAAACAAGCTTGTTGGAATGGTGGCGGATTATCTCTGAGGAGAGATGTGATGACTACGCTCATTCGCAAACAAATGGTTAAAATGAGGCTCTAAATGTATTTTACAATAAACATGAATGTCAAAAACCCTAGACATCCAAAAACCTAACCCTAGGAGATGAAGTGCCAAAATTCATATGGGCCTTATTTGGGTAAGTTAGTACATCAACTTCCCGAGGTCATAAATTTTGCATACGATCTTAGTTTTAGGTGCACAATATCCGGTTGGAAAGGTCTAACTGAGAAGAACAATTTTCGATTGGCCCAGGGTGGTGCCTTTGGAAATCCCTTGGGCCCCAAATCCCCAAAAAACGTCGTTTAGGGCCTCAAAACGACCCCGAAAGTTTGGAACTTGAAAAACTGTCAAAAAACTACCAAGGTGGAAAACTGTTTTTTGATCCAGTGGAATAGGTGGGTGGCCATCGATATCCACCTGGATCAATTGCATTGAGTTTCCAAGGAAGAGGGAAAAGCATTTTCCGAATCTGAATCTTGGTGAGTTGCATGCCTTGTTGGAGAAGTTGTGTTGCTTGGCTTGTGGAAGGCTGTCACAAACCTTTTGCTAGTGAGGTTGAATCTATTCCACCAACCTGTTTTCTCTAAGCTTGACAGGAAATTGTGTAGGCACCATTGTAGGTGAAGAAGAAATATTTTCTTTATCTTATGCAATCTGTTTTTGTTGGATAGAAGGTGTGGAGGATGTAGTGGTTGTAGTGGCCTTATGTGCATCCTTTGAACAGACTGTGAAGAGGATGGATTTTGCAGTATGAGAGATGACCTTGCGACACTGTTTCAGTGGAACAGTAGGTGAAACTACCTCTTGTATTCGATAGAGTTGACCTCCCAGAGTAATAATGAAACTACGGGGTTTAGAATCATAAACAACATGATGTTTCCACATATATGGCTAGCCTAAAACAACATCACAGACATCAATATGGGGCACATCACACACTACCTCATCCTTGAAGGGTTGGATGGCATAGGATAAGTGACACTGCTGGCTAACACGGTGATCTCATCCCTGGTGAAGACACCTAATGTTATATGGTTGTGGGTGTGGTGTTAATGACAACCCCAAGTATTTGATGGCCTCAACTGAGATGAGTTTCTTTTAGCTGTCATTATCAACAATGAAATGCAATGGGGTCCCCTTCACCTANATCTATTTGTTTTCAATATTTTCTGTATTAGATTTCGAATCAGTGTTCGGCTTCGTGTCTTTGAACACAACCACCAATGATTGTTTTGAGTGACATTCATCGGTGTTGTGCCAAGGGATTTTGTGGAAGTTGCACCACTTCCTAATTTCATTCTTTGTATTTCCTTTACCTTTCTTGTCCTATGTCTTGGATGGGTTGTCTAGAGGTTGTTGGTTAGGCCTGTCTTTAATATGCTTTGGTTGTTGTGGATCTGTAGACCCGAATTCCCATTTGTTCTAGTGCCTAAATTTCTGCTTGATTTTGACATCATATCGATAGACAACTCCCAATGATGAGATGTTTAGAAAATCCATTTCGGTTTGGATGTACCTATGCAGAGCCCCACGATATTTCAAAAACAGATATCGCTCAAGGTCTTTTATATCGAGCTTGGTGCGCAAGGTATGGAAAGTATTTGTGAACTCCGACACTATTTGGCTCTTCTCTTGCCGCAGTGTGGTCCATCTCATGTATTGGTATTCATAGTTATCAATAGGGTAGTATTGTTCCTTGACTGCATCCAAAAAATAATCCCAAGTGGGATTGACCCCATATATTCCAAATTCCTCTGTGGAACTTTTCTCCCAGTAAGTTTCCCACTAATTTTTGACATGGGGGAGAGCCTTGAGGAGTGTGAAGGTGATATTTTCCATGTCAGAAAAATTTTTAACAGAGAAATAACCTTCTAATAGATTTAACCATTTTTCTAGGGCATCCTTATCTATCTGACCTTCAAATATGGGAATATAAAAATTAACTTGTACCTTGAAGAGAGAGGTTTCTCCAAAATGTTAGCTTGATGAAGATGCACCTGTTGCTATAGGTAGGTGTTGAAGGATGTGTGTAAAATTTTCCATCATTTCGTCCCTCTGTCGCGCGAGAGCTTGCTCAAGCAACAAGTTAATATAATATTTTTTTCCATTGTTTTTATTTTCTGCCACCATTGATGGTTTCTTAGGCGTGCAAGAGTGATTTTACTCAAGCGAGACAAGCTTGAGACCCAACTGAATATACTCAGACCTCATCAGGGATATGCACTAAAAAACAATCAAGAGCAACCTGCTTTGATACCACTGATCCAAAATTATTTTTGGAACGAAATGAAAAAAATATATTACATTGAAATACTCATGAAAATTGCCAGAAACAGATAAATACGACAATGCATGATTTCTATTAATGAAATAATTGTAAAGAGGCTATAAAAATACAGAGTGCAAGACTCGTTATAATGGTGGCAACTTTATCTCTGAGAAGAGATGTGACGGCTACACTCATTCTCCAGAAGGTGATTACAATGAGTCTCTAAAGTCCTTTTTATGATAATCATGAATGACAAAACCCTAGACATTCAAAAACCTAACCCTAGGAGATGAAACGCCAAAAGTCATGTGGGCCCCGTTTGGGTAAGTTAGTACATTAACTTCCCAGTGTCGTAACTTTTGCATACGATCTCTATTTTAGGTGTGTGATAGCTCATTAGAAAGGTCTTTTTGAGAACTATGCATTATGCTGTCAAACTCTAACTTTGTATATAGCCCGTTAGAAAGGTCTTTTTGAGAACTATGCATTAAGATGTCAACCTCTAACTTCGTCTATAGTTTAACAATGGAAAGCCAAGAAAAAACTGTTTAGAGCCCCAAAACGGCCCTAGAAGTACATAAAGATGTACTGAAATGAAAACTTCCAAAATAAGCCAGTGGGAATAGGTGGGAGGCCACCAATATCTACCTAGATGTTGTGTAGGGATTCAGGATAGCCCCATAAGTGCAGAACCCACAATTGCAAAGAAATTTTGTAATATCCCTTGGCCGGAAGCAATTGTAAATGTAAAGTAAGTATACTTAAGCTGGTGAGTTGTTTTGACATCATTTTGTAATACACCTTTCATGGCATAGTGCGCGCATGCACTGCACCGTAAAAATATGAAGTGTACACATTCCCGGATGCTGCGTGCAGTAAATAAAGTGCACGCAGTATGAAGGACAACGAGCCTCATGTATATGATATGTGTTATAGGATGGTGAGCTAGTTATTATAAGCTGTGATGCTTATGTTTTGGTATTAGGTAGAAACACCTAGATGTTAAAGGCCAATGTGTCTATTTTGTACATGTCTCATGATTAATATAAAATACATCTTTGCGTGCAGACCAACCACGATAAAAGAGATGGGGGACTGAACTTCACCAGTTAGGGAAAGGGAGGGCCAAAAGTCAAGGGAAAGGGCTAAGCTAGAGAGCTTAAGCCAAAAGGGAATATTATATTAATATTTCCTAAAGCATAAAGTATGGATAATTATTTTATCCTAAGTTCTAAAGTTGGGGACAAGTGGACCAAAGTAACTTCTGATATGACAAGTGTCAAGTTGGGGACATGCATTCATATCGTGGGGGACTTAGCTCATTTGGTCACTTTTTCACAAGTATTCTTAACAACAGCTTGACCATCATTCTCACCATCACTTTTCATGATGAGTTTCACGGTGATTCCTTCCATCACTCAGTTATCCAGTCAATGATTCCATGACCATTTTTACTCACGCAGTCAGTTATCCTTGAGACATCCATTTCACCATATCTAAGCCTGTTTCCATAACCATTCTGGTTGGTCTACCTGGTTAGTTTGGGAGTGGGATTGAAGAAGCAGGTTTGTCATGCCCGTGGGAAACTGAAGAGGCGGGTTGTTAGGCCCGCGAGCAATTCTCCAAGAGAGAGAATTGCTAGGGATTGATTCCCGAAGGTGCTAAACTGCAGCTACAGTGCTATGAGACTTCCGGTTCGACCTGTTGCTGAAGCTGTGTAAGGGAAGTGGGGCAGCCAAGGGACTGTTGAGCAGAGAAGGGGCACACTTCCTTGGGTGGGATAGGCATGTGGGGAATGAGAGGCTGTAGGATGTTTGTTGAGTGAGTACCTGAGACAGAGTCTTTCCTGTTGTCCATGAGCCTTATCCTGGTTAGGAACCCTTTACCTGGGTGGAGTTCAGTCCCATCTCGGGGGTGACTCACTATTGAGAGTGATGAACAGTGTAGTCTAAGGCTGGGAGGTTCATGGACGGTTTGTACATAGTTGGTGACAATATTTCCAATATAAGTACCAATCGTATGATAAAATTATATGCTGCATTGTTATTTACATGCTTATGTTACGGTTTATCATATATGTGATTATAACTGTCTGTATGTTTATGGGTATTTTCCTGTATATGTTGTATATCCATGGTTACTGTTATTTTAGTATAAATTCGTATATTACAGAATGTAATTGCTTGTTTATTTTTATATGTAAAGATTATGCAAGAGTGTTGTATGTATATGTTTAAGTTGCATGCAGTTTAAAGAGAAAACTTATGTGTCATAGCTCAGTAGATTACTGGGTATGTTACCGCATGTTCCATAGTAAGTGAACGAAAGTGTTTGCTAGAGTAGCATGCCTGGCCTATTTAAGGTCTGGGGATGTTACCAACTGGTGTCAGAGCATGAGATATTTCTCTGGAGTGGCATCCCCCGGCCTGCGGGTGGCCGGGGGAACGTTACAAATTGGTATCAGAGCTTGAGTTTCAACACTGAGACTGGATGGGCTAGAGGGGTTTAGTTGAAATGAATATTCACAGAAGAGTAACTTCGAAGTGACCAAAATTGAAGTCACGGAGCATCCATGGAAAATGTTGGCATGTTGGCGCGCGCGGTAAATTTTGGCACTGCACGAAAAATGTTGGCGTGCAAGTGTGCGCGGTAAAATGTGGCGCCGTGTGGAAGATTATTATGTGCGGATGCACGCGCTGAATTTATCCCTGTGCGGTGAGCACACACATAGTAATGTGCACATGGGGTGCACAAGTATTGCTTAACACAGAGGATTTTTGTTGGTACGCGCATAGTATGAGCATAATTTGTCTCGTGACAATTTATTCAAGGGTGCGCACAGATAATTGTGCACGATGGAACATATTGAACTTTGACATGGTGCAGTGCATAGGGTGAATGCATTTGGAGTATCGGTGCGCGATACCGAAACTGTGCACAGTGGATATTGGTGCACAACGCAAACAATAGCACGCGCAAGTTGTCGACGCGATGGAGAAGAAATGCATAGTGGATATAGGTGCGAAGAAAATCATTTTACCTTGTGATGTTGCTATGCACGATAAATATGGATGTATAGGTCGAAGTTTAGTGTGCGCGAAGTCGTTTGGAAGATGATGAGTCTTAGTTTAATTTGCATAATATTAGAAGAAAAAAAAAAGAAACACACAACTGCATCGAAGCATTAATTAAAAGGAATTTTGAGTTTTATATTCCTCTGATTCAGATAGATGGAAGTGAAATATAAGCTTACAAGAAAAGCATACTATAAAAGAAAACAAGACTCATAACACCACCAGATAGAATTTTGTAATAAACATTCTAAAATCCGCTTCTGTATTTATATAATCGTATTAATCAAAAAATTACAAAAGGGAGATGATAGCAGTTATCCTATTTTAAAAAGGGTCGTTTAAGAACAGGCCTATCATCTCTAGTGCTCCTTACCTCCACTACCAGCTGCTCAAAAATTCACTGAAACATGCTTAATTTTAGTTGAAGGCTCACTTCATCTTAGCGATCTCCTCCTTTAAAGAATCTAACCAGATTGGTTGATTGTCTCCAACACTTTCGGTCATTTCAGTCGTGGATTCCTCCTTCTTCTGCCACTTTCTCCTTTTCTCCTTAGCGGCTGACCTGTTGATGACTAAATCCTTCATAGTGGGATTCAGCGTGACTTCAACCCGTGAGTCTATAGCCAGATCTGTGTGGAATTTAGTCTCTAGAATGTGCGCAAGGACCCTTTCCTCCTTATTCGCATGGAAGTCTAGCATGTTGCCCGAATAACCAATCTCAATGGATTTATCCTTGTCCATGCATCTCGGGTTGTGGCTACTGAAATGATTTTACAGAGAGAATAAATTTGAGCAATTTGGAGATTATTTCATTTATGGATAAGTAGATACCTTCATACTTGAGGATTGGTCGTTATAGAATTCCAATTATGAAGCACAGATGGATTACGTACAAGAGAGTTGGGTTTCCATGCTCGGATAATAAATTTTGAATGATTAGATTTTGATTTCATTACATGGTGACGTTCAGCTGACGTCACATGGCTGCAAAGTACCTAACGAGTGAAGAAGGGTGATCTAACTAGCCATCGCCTGCTCCACGAGTGGTGGATTTGACATGTTGAAGCACATGATATCGCGTCTTGGCGAAAGTGGTTTCGAAAAACCACCTTCTTTCATAGATGTATCTCTGAAGGCACTGCGCATCTATGTTTTCAAGACTTGGGCCTTATCTAGAATTGTCATGGTGATAACACCAGGAAATCATGAGAGCTAATTCTGATGTATATAATGAACCAAAATGGTTCATATTTTTCATGAATTGTTGAATTGTTAGCCTGATAAGTTTCGATGGCTGCACATTTTGCAGAATTAAGTACAACTAGATCAGATCAGACCATTGTAGAGTCCATAGGAATGGAAGAAGCACAGAGGAATTACAGTCAGCAAGATGAGAGCAGAGGGGTGGATGTCCATTTGGGCATTGAAGAAACGAACTCCAACAGACATGGATAAGAAAGGAATGAAAACATGAATATGGCTGAGACCATTAAGAATTTGCAGAAGGATGTCCAAAGCCATAAATATGATAATGAAAGGCTTATGAGAGCCAAAGAGCAGCAGGATGACTTCAACATGAATTTATTGGAGGGATTGAATAGAATAGAAAAGAATCTGGTTAAGGAGAGTGGCTCAAGTAAATCTGGAAGTCACAAACCTTTGAATGAGAAAATAAAAGAAAAAAGTGTTAGTAGGCATCACCATCATCCCCCAAGGCATTCCAATAAGAGAGCAGACAAAAACTCAATTCTATCCCCTATCAGAAGGTATAAGAGATATGGGGTGGATGAGTTGCAAGGAGAAATGAACAAAATCAAACCTCCTACATTTGATGGTGAGCACAAGAAGGATGAAGATGCAGAAACATGGTTGTTGGGCATGAGAAAGTATTTTCAATTGCATAATTATTCTTCTCATGCAGAATGTAGACTTTCTATCTATCAACTCAAAGGAAAGGCCTCCATGTGGTGGGATCAACTTGTGCAGGTGCAACACATTGTAGAGAAAAGTGTTACTTGGAGGGAATTCAAGAAGTGTTTTGGGAAAAAGTACTTGACTAAGAGATACTATGACAAGAAAATGAAAGAGTTCTTTGAACTGAAGCTTGGAAGTATGACCATAGATGAATATGAGAGAAGGTTTCTGGAACTGCTGAAGTATGTTTCTTTCATCAAGGATGAGATAGTCAAAATTCAAAGGTATTTGAGTGGATTGCCATCGTTCATCAGTGAAAAAATATAGTATGATGATCCCAAGACATTAGAAGAGACCATAAGGCTAGCTAAATTCCTATATGATCAGCAGAAAGCAAGACCAACTTTCCAAAAGGCTTGAGAAGACAATAAGAAATTCAAGATGGATCAGAGGAAGAAGGGAGCTAAGCCACCATTCTTCAGAAATAATCCACAAGGACAACAAATGCCTAAAGGACCCAGAACAATTGACACAGGGAGTCAAGGGCCAAGGCAACCACCTATGCAATGTTGGGGCTATAAAGAAGATAATAGGTTCAAAGATTGTCCTCACAGAGGTGAAAAAGGTAGGGTTGTTCACAATGTACAACAAGTTGAAACAGTGGAGGACATGGAAGATATGTGCCAAGGATTTATGCAGCCCTGGACAACAAGCAAGCATAGTATCAATCCCACATGATTGAAGTGGAAGGTATGATCAACAACCAAACCATTGCTATTTTAATTGATTCAGGAGCTAGTCATAGTTATATAGACCCTAAGATGGTGGAAAGTTTGCAATTGCCAAGAAGAAAGCATGGGAAATCCTGGTTGGTGTAGCTGGCTACAGGAGCCAGAAGAAAAGTTAATGAGATGGTTAAGTCATGCCTCTTAGACATGAATGAACTGAACACCAAGGCAGATTTAAACATCCTTCCTTTAGGTTCCTATGACTGTATAATTGGGATGGATTGGTTGGACGAACATCACACTCTCTTAGACTGTCAAAACAAAGAATTTACTTGCTTGGATGAGGAAGGGAAACTAAGGAAACTACAGGGAATTCCCAGGGCAGTAACCATTAGAGAAATTTCAGCATTGCAACTGAAGAAATGTTACAGAAAAGGGTGTCAAATAATTGCATCTCATTTGGCGGAGACACCTAGAGATAAGGTGCCAAATTTGGAAGATTATGAAGTCCTGGAATATTTTGAATATGTGTTCAATCAGGTACCTGGACTACCCCCAAGGAGAGACGTTGATTTCTCTATAAATTTAATGCCTGGAGCAACACCAGTATCAAAGACTCCTTACAGAATGAGTACACCAGAATTGAAGGAGTTGCAAATGCAGCTTGAAGAACTTCTGAAGAAGTGGTATATATGCCCAAATGTGTCACCTTGGGGTGCCCCAGTCTTGTTTGTGAGAAAGAAATATTGAACATTAAGATTGTGCATTGACTTCAGACAGTTGAATAACATGACTATTAAGAACAATAATCCTCTGTCAAGGATTGATGACCTCTTTGATCAATTAAAGGATGCAAGGATATTTTCAAAGATAGATCTCAGATCAGGATACCATCAGGTAAGGATTAAAGAATAAGATATCAGCAAGACCTCCTTCAGGACAAGGTATGGTCATTATGAGTTCACAGTGGTGCCATTTGGGTTGTCAAATGCACCAACTGTTTTCATGTGCTTAATGAATGGTGTTTTCCGAGAATATTTGGACAAGTTTTTCATTGTCTTTTTGGATGCCATTCTTATATATTCTAAGTCAGAGGAAGAGAATGAACATCATTTGAGGATGGTGTTGCAAGTATTAAGGTAACATCAGTTGTATGCCAAATTGAGCAAGTGCTCATTTTATCAGAAACAAATTCATTATTTGGGGCATATCATTTCAAAGGATGGGATAGAAGTGAATCCTGAGAAGATAGAGGCCATTAGAGAATGGTCAGCACCGAAGAATGTGATAGAGGTGAGATCATTCATGAGTCTTGCAGGCTACTACATAAGATTTATTGAAGGGTTCTCAAAGATTTCACACCCAATCACTTCTTTGCAAAGAAAGGGAGTGAAGTTTAAGTGGACACTCGATTGCGAGAAGAGTTTCCAACACTTGAAACGATTATTGACAAGTGCTCCAATATTAAGGATCACAGACCTAGATGAAGACTTCATCGTATGCACCGATGCATGTAATGAAGGACTTGGTGGAGTCCTCAGTGAAAATGGGTTTTTCATATGTTATGAATCAAGGAAGTTGAAGGATCATGAAAGAAACTATGCCACTCATGATTTGGAGTTGGCAACCATAGTGCATGCCTTGAGGAAATGGAGAAACTACCTCATTGGAAAAAGGTTTGAGCTAAGAACAGACCATAATGGTCTGAAATATTTATTTGATCAGCCAAATCTAAATTCTAGGCAAAGCAGATGGTTAGAATTTCTAAGTGAATATGACTTTTATATAAAGCATATCAAGGGGAAAGAGAATAAAGTGGCTGATGCACTCAACAAGAAGGTGCATGAATTACATGCTACAACCATTAGCATGTATCAGACTAATATTAAAAGAAAAATTCTAGAGGCTGCAAATGTAGATCTGCAATACAGATAATTGGTAGCAATGCTACAGCAGGGTAAGATGCCACAAAAGGTGGATAATTATAATTTGGTAATAGATTGAATACTGTTGCGCAAGAACAAAATTTTTGTTCCAAATGTCCAGGACTTGAAACGTATGATTTTGCATGAAATGAATAATGTTCCTTTGTAATGTCTCTTTCAAAATAGGAGCTCCAGAGAGGAGGCTTAATGATCTAAACCGCCATGTTAGATTATAGCCAGGGCCAAAGAGGGGTAAATAGGGTTACTAGAGGTCACTCCAGTCATAGGTGTTATATTCAGAAAGTGACATTGAGCTAAAAAGGGTTAAAAGCGATTTTAAGTCATTATGAGCTAAAAATAGAAGTCAATAGTGAATTAGGGTTTCAGCGGTGATTTAGGGTTTTGGAAGTCAACAGTGAATTAGGGTTTCAACATGATTTAGGGTTTTGAAAATCTATAAAGGAAGGGTCAACGACCTAGTTCATCATTATGCATATTATGACTTGTCATTGAGGAGAAGAGGTGCATCTCAGGAGAGATAGTTCAGTGTATTCTAGGAGGAAGACACCAGTTGGCTGATTTCGGTGTTGAAAGACACACCCTAGTCACAAGGAAGATCATCCAGATCTTCCATCATTCTTCATTGATTCCGCAGTGCTCCCATATTTTGGGTATTATTTTTTAGTTGCTTATTTGTATTCTGGCTAAGATTCTTTTGTCTTTTGATCTAGCCGAGTGTTGTTATTTTATTCAGCCACAATTGCTTATTTGTATTCCGGCTAAGACCCTTTGTCTGCTGATCTAGTCTAGTATTGTCAGTTTATTCAGCTACATTCAGCCATTTTGTAATCCACAAAGATATCATAATACAAAATTTGCAGTCCTTTGTCACGTTTATTATTTGTGTGATCATTTATAAGCTATAAACCTTTGATCCTACACACACATTAGCAGTGTTTCCTAGACTAGCCAAGTCAAGAACATTACAATGGTATCAGAGCTTTAGTCTTGCCAGCCTTTGACTAAAGACAATGAGTGCAACAGAAGACCCAGAGGGCCGTGAACACGTAGGTGACGAATATGTCACTTACAACAGGCATCAAGAAAGAAGGAATAGGCTTGATTTCCCCCCTCTTCCTCT
>JASDQU010106115.1:217759-230537 GCA_032191745.1 Picea mariana
GTTAACTTCACTTTCCATAGTCAATTCTTTAATTTTTCCCATGGACAAAGTAAGCAACAACCATTTCATTCTATTAAATAAATCAGTTGTCTTGTCTGTCTCTATATGTGTTAGGATAAATAAAGTTATATGTGGTGGAAAAAAAACCCATATAATTTTTTTCGAAAATGAGTTAAGTGTCGAAGATTCTTTGATATTCTTGTGTGACCTCTGTGTTTGCTAGTTTTTTTCTATATATTAACACACACCTAAAATTATTGTTTATTTTCACGAGTTTTCAGCTCATTGAAGTTAATTTAAATTGTGTGAAAAGAAGGTGTCGAGATAGAGGAAGATGCCCTTTTCCTTAAACTTTTGTCTGTGAGAAGCAAGCCCACTTTGCAAAGATTGATCTGCAATTTATCTCCAGGAAGAGGGCATATTTGTAACATGCCTATCCAGTTGATTGTTTTTTGGCAATGATAAAAAAAATTGAAGGTTTTTATTTCTACGGATATTCTTGCAAATGTATCTACAAGTCTGATGACCCTTGAATATGTTAGGACCGAAACGACGACCTAACAAGGATGTCAATCCTACTATTTTTTTATAGATGTGGTACTCCTCTTTAAGTTTTTTCTGGGGCATGTATAGTTCAAATGTGGGAATTAGAGAAACTTCGTCATAATGACTTAAAGCAATACAAAACGATAGAAATTTTTTTTTTTTTGAAATAAAGGTTCTTGGAAAATAGGACCAGGAATCACACACACTAAACGTGCAAATTAAATAAACACAATTTCCTGACATCTAACATAGTTTAAGATAAATATTTATGAGCACATAAAAATAAAAGAATATGACCAGCATGCATAAAGAGAACTAACTTTGCATTCTGAAAACAAGGTTACAAGGCACCATCGAGATTGTTCTCGAAATAGTTTTCTTTGAAATTTCTCAAAAAATAATAATGTTTGTTACATATTCCTTGAAATTTAAATGTGTTTGTCATATAGAATAGGATTGGGGCTCCCACAGAACATAAAATAAATAAGTACAACAAATAGAATTGTAGAAAGAAAAAGTGGGCGACGATAGACAGTAAGACCTAAAAATAATAAATTGGAAGTTATCAGTCTTTGGTTAGACATTTATATTTAAAGAAGTGGAATAACTGGATTGATAAAGAAAGCAGGATGTGATCAGTATAGACTTACTATGATGGTATCTCTCTCCCCTTTTCCTATTTTCTTGATGATGCCTTTTTATTTCTCTTGTCAGTGGTTACTGGAATCATGCCAACTGCTTGTTGCCCTTCATTGGTGAGCTTGTCGATTTCCCTTTGGATCCATTCTTCAATGTAGCTTCTCACGGGGTCCATGTTGATATCATGCTAGATTTTTATGTTGAAAATATTGATTTCTAATTCCCTTAGATTGATAGAAAGATTACGCAGAGCCTGTTCAATTTCTTGATTTTTTACCGAATAGTCCACTAGCCAGTTGTCCACGTCATCCTCATTGTATTCAAGGATGTCGTAAAACTTTTCTAAAGACAACCCCTTAAAAATATCAACTTGTTCATCGAAGTCTTGCTTGGTTAATAACAAGGAGTTGAGGATTAATTTGGGGTCTTTGTTGTGGTGGGAAATCCCCCTACGAACTAGCATTTAGGGTTATATTATGCATGCAAATAAGACTGAAAGAATCTTACTTTCTACCATCGTCACAGACTTAATCCCCATTTCTTTGAAGCAAATACATGGTTAAACGAACATACCTTGTTCCAGACGTTCGATGTCAATCCTTCTTCTCACTTGATCACTTGTTAACAGCTATCCTCCCAAGACTGACCTGTGTACAAAACAAGCAACAAACTATACATGCATTTGTTCTACGGATTAATGGGTTAGAGATTCAAACATATATTCACTAAACTATGAAGAACTCATATAGTGGGACGGGAAAAGCATTTATTTATTATTAACTTTAATGAATCAACTTACAATGTCGAGACCGGCCACTGCTCCGCGAACCTGATCCTAGGCTCCTCTTCAAATGTCCTCCAACTTCTTTGCTCTGTATCTCTCTTTGCACAAGGATGGTTAAAGGGTTGGACAATGGGAATGTGTAATTGGGTAGAGTTTCTTTATTATTATTCTCCTCCTCCAAATAGGACCCCTAACCCTTCTTTTATAGGCTAGAAGAAGCTAGGTATTTGGACAAACCCTTAGCCATGCATGGCTAGAAGATTAAGTTAACTCACCCAAAGTTGTGTGTTTCATCGGCAACTTTCCTTTGTTCATGCTTTTGTAGGTACACGTGGGTTGTTTTAGGTCAGATAGCGTGTACACGCATGCAGTAATGGAGTAGGGCACGTGTGCACTTATAAAAGATGTTTTCTAAAGAGTTGTTCAGCAGTGTTTTGGCAAAGAAGGAATCTGAGATGGCCTGATGTCAGGTAAGCATGTATGGTGCAAATTAGGGTTATAATAGATGCCCCCTAATGTGTGAGGTCATAAGAGAATCTGATGGCCGAAATACATTACCAATATTTACTGATGTGTCGAAAGAGTGAGCCCAAGGACCAGGAACTGGGAGGCATCGTCTGCAAAATAACAAATGTCTCACCGAGGCGGGCATACCCATGCTCGGGATAGAATAAAATCATGGCTACCAATCAAATACATTGTAGATCCATGTCATATCACTATATAAAGTGTAGCCACAAACAATACACAGTGGATCTACATCTCAAAATCAAAAATATATACATGTAGAGTATACATCTTCTTAGAAGTTGATAAGGTCTGATGGCTGGAGATGAGGTCTTTAGAGCTCGAGAAACAACTTCAAAATCTTCAAAACTTGGGTAGAAGTGTAATATGAGTGTATGACTTCACTACCCAGAGGTCTTTGATGGCTCGTCGTTCATGGACTAGAGAATCTTGATGATCAGATTGAAGGCTTCATTGATTTCGAACAAAGACTTGATTGGAATTTCAGGATGGTCGGGTATGAGGGCAAGAGACAAACTGTAGAGGGGGCGACTCAGGCTTGGTAGAAACTTCCCTTGGACAACAACATGACAAATGATAAGACTTAGGCAACATGGCATTAATCATAAGTTTACGAAGCAGGAGGCAACGCAAACTCTCCATATGTTTGGAAGAATAACCAAATGGAGGAGGACACAACTATATGTAGCAAGAACAGCTTCCTAAGGTCATATTACATCCCATAGTTTGACGAACAAAAAAGACAGATGTGATTTATCCAAGGGCGACTCATTATGCTGCTAATAAAGAAAATACTTTTCCCTTCCTCTTTTTGGGGTATATTTGATTTTTTTTGTCTTTTTCAATGATTTTGGAAAAAGGAATAAAGGAATGTTACATTACAATGGAGGAATGAGTGTTACAAACATACAAGCTCAAGGCACAAGGACAAGACTAATATTCAAAATAATGATACTCGGGAAAAATCCTCCAGGGTCCAAGGGTGTTAAGACGCAGAAGCAAAGTGCTACAAGGTTGGCATATAAGGTATGTAAACACGGTTAACAAAACACACAATGGTAGCGTCCTTTGATGTAAGTTTAACGAGCCCAAAGAAGGTAATCTCGGTGGTTTTTCATATTTAGAGAGTCTGAAAAATTGTAAAAAGAGACTCCATTAGGGTACATTTTTCGAAGATAGTTTAGTCGGTTCGAAAAAAGGGTAAACTAGCACCGACAAGACGTCTATTCAAAACCATTTTAACAAGTGTGAGAAAGACAAGATCACTCGGCCATTTTTTCATTTTTAAGGAGTCTGAAAAAAGCTTAACTATGGACTCCGTCAAGAATGTTCTTCTAGACAATTTTAACGAGTGTGAAAAAATAAGGTCACTCAACGATCTTTTCACTTTTAGGGAGTCTGAAAAGAGCTTAACTATGGACTCCGAGGGGGTTCCTTTTTCATAAGTTTAGTTCCTCAGGCCCAAAAAAGGGGTAAAATTATACCTGAGGGTACTCTTCTAGAGAACTGAAGTTCCATAGAGTATACCTTTGTTCGTACAGTTGAGCGTCTAGACCGAAAAAGGGGTAAACTACCGGCGGACAGACGTGACTTCAAATTTCAATTTAACGAGTGTAAAAAGACACAAGATCGCTTGGAAATCTTTTCATGTTTAGAGGGTCTGAAAAGGGCTTAAAAGAAGACCTGTTATATCTTTTGGGAGTCCCATGGGTGAGGTCAAGAGTGAAAAGGAATCATGCAAATGAGGCTCAAAAGTCGTAATCAGGAAAAACAACAAGGACTCCCAAGCCTACAGTGATTAGAAACAGCATGGATACCATAATGCAACCAGAATCTACCTAGGGCATCCATGTTTTGGTAAGCTCTACCACCAAGTCGCAACACTTTTAAAGCAGCTATGATGGTTCTGTGTCGCAACCTGATGGGATCGATCCTATGGCAAAGGAAAAAGACAACGAGATACAAAATTCAAGGTAGAAACCTAACCTACATGCTCAAGTTGATCCTCGAAAAAAAAATTCATGGACCATCGAAAATTACCCAAAACTCCAAAAAACAGTCCCAATACCGGATCATATCCCTTCCATGCAAATCCTAAATCACTCTAAATGGTTTTTGGTTTAAATAAAATGATAAGGGAGGCCAAAAAAGTGACAAAAAGAGGCCAAAAATTCTATAAATAGAAGTTGGCAGCTCGTTATCACCATTGTTGATTTGGAAATTGACTCTAGAGACAAAAAAAAACCTTTGTCAAAAGTGGTGATTCTCGGAGCTACAGTGGACGAAACAAACTTTTGTCTGGACCAAGTAAGTACAAACTCTCTTATCTTTCATTTTAAGTCTTTCTTTTTGCTTTAGGTTTCATTTTTTGGGTGGGCATCAACCGTCAAAAGGACAGCCCTAGGTCCATGCGGGTTGTCTCAGGACAGGCTGCGTGTACATTCGAGCAAAGTAAACTTTGCACGGATGTACATGTGACTGTCACTATTAAAGCCCGCGTGGACCCCCTTATTGAATGAAAAAGGCTTAAAAAACAAGAGTTAACCCTTCTGAACCTTGGTGTTTTGCAAGATGTATGTTCACTGGAGAGAAAGAGAGCAAGAGGAGGTTAGCGAATTAGTCGGGGAAGACCCCAATATTGTGGTTGCCTTGATGCAATGTGGGTTACTCAAGTTTTTCTTATGTCCATTTATGCGGGAACAACCTAGGCTATTGAATGCCTTGGTTGACTACTGGCATCCAGATGCAGAGGCATTCATGTTAGAGGGGCAATCATTGGTGCCCACAACCGAGGACATTTATTTTTTGAATGGCCTCTCTTGGAGAGGGGAACCAGTCAACTTCCTTACTTTTCCTTCGGGGCCGCATAACATAACGGAATTGATAGGTCTTTACTATGAGGATGATACAAACTACTCGAGCTCACAGGTGCCCATAAGTAAGATTACTGACTTATCACTACAGGCGATAGTGTTGCTTATTAGGTGAATCACTGGTTCTACGGCTCTACATCAGGCATCCCGTGCACAGATGAACTGTGCAGTCCAGTGCTTAAATGCACAAATATTTGATTGGAGTACCACATTGCTTGAGTGTATGAAGAGGCAGTTGACAGATTGTCGTTTGCGGACATAGAGGAACTTTGGGTTCGAGACCGTTCTGTGCTCGTTTTTGTTTGAGACAGTTCTGAGATTTAGTCCTCGAGTAGTGGTATGAGGACATCCAGCCTCTCTTCCTACTATGTGTAGATTTGAATCTCTCCAGGGGAGTAGTCAGCTCCGACGAAAACATTCTCCATGACGCCAGGGTTTCGGGAGATATTGCTCGGTAAGGTTTCAGCGATAGTTTCCATATTACCCTCAGCATAAACCTCATGTGTAGCTAAGGGATTAATAGGACAATACTTATCTCCCGTCATACTCAAGGTGAATTCTCCAGCTTCGATTTTTCTTAACTCTGGGAGGAAGTATGATCTGTGATGAAGATCTTCCCAGGGTTTGTCTGGACTAGTCATTTCTTCAATTATAGCTTCATCAGAAGGCAAGACTAAGTCTAATGAATCGATGTCGGCGAGAGAACCCTGAGCCCAAATAGGCTCTAGAAGTGGATCGAACTCTTGTGCAGGAGTTGGATCAGTGCTAGCTAAAGCTTGCTGGACTAAAGAGTATGCTACTTCAGCTACAGACAAGGGCATGGACATGCCCAGGTGCCCTGTCCCATCCATCATGGTCGATGGAGAAGGAAGTATCCATGGATCGTTGAAGTAAGTCGTGCGGAATGACGAAACTTGAAAAATCTCAACCTTATGGTGACTAGATATAAACTTGATGGGCACAAACCAATCCCTACATTGACCATGCCTGGTTGCAGATTATCAATCATCGGGACCGTGGATGCCCCCAATGAAGGATCAGGTCTGGAGAAAGACAATTGATCGATGGTCACAATCTGGCCCTCATGTGGAAACAACAAGACCCGACTGTAGCAACCACAACGTGCATGGAATAAGTCCAACTCCTCCCTAACAAGAGGTTATAGTTGAGGGGCGCATCGACTACTTCTACCTCGACACACACGGTCTTCCCTCCTAACTGTACGGGGAAAGAGGGAATGATACCATGTGGTCGAAACAAATGACCGTCGAAAGCAGTGAGGAGAGTAGATGACGGAGACAAAACGGGTTGGCCAATGGCCTTCCAACATGCCAATGACATAACGCATGTCGAGGCTCCCTCATCAACCACCGTACGGAAGATATTTCAAGTAAAAGTTTTTGTGGGATAAGCCACTACTATCTGAAATGCTACGTGGTAAGGCAGACGAGGTTTTAGGTCAGTTGTATCCAGCATGATTGTACCTCTATTACAAGTCTCGGTAGATCCTAAAGAGGTTAACAAGGCTTTCCTCTAGGAAGGGTAACTCTGGACGACCTCCAAAAAGGACATCGCACAAGGGGTTTGTGATAAATCTTCCACCACATAATAGTTCTAGGTGACCCTTGTGTTTGGGTTGTGAGAATATTTTTTGAACGTGCCCTTTGGGATGTGTGTCATTGTTTCTCACAACATCTTCTCAATCTGTAGAGGAAGAGATGGGAGTTCGGCTTCTTTTCCCTTCTCAGAAGTACTTGGTTTACTATAGTCATGCACTCTAGTCGATATAAAAGAATCACCCTTCACCATATATACGTTCGCGGATGCGGGGTTGTTTGAATATGGAGAGGGTCCTTAGCTGCCCCCTTCCATGCTTGTAGAGGCTTGGGTTAGATTTTTCCCATGTTGAAATGGATTGGTTAACACAGCAGGTTGTTGCTGCGTCACAAACTTTTGGGCTTCTGCAAGCCGAGGACATAGATGGGTCAGGTGGTCTTCCGTGCACAAGTTGCATGGATACCTCACATTTCATTTCTCAGTGTTGTCCCCGCCAGCATTATTGGTAGGTTTTTTATCCCCCTTACCCTTCTTTTTTTTTTTTTTCTTTCCTTCGGGCTACTGGGTGGCCTTTGGATTAGTCAATTGCACTATGTGTACATCCGACGTTTTGGTAGGGGGAGCAGCCAAAGCAGTAGTTTGGCTAGTCGTTGTGTGTTGTATAGACAACTGCAGCAACTGCTTCATTAATTGCTCAGCAGGCTTTGTTTGTGCTAATCCAACAATACCATCGGCATGTGGTCCAGCTCTCTGTCTGGTGTTATCAAGTATTGAGCGTGGCGCATCTAGAAAGATCTCATATAATAAACTGGACTGAGAATAGATTAGCTCAAGTTGTTGAGCTCTCATGATGGCATATTCTTTGGAAAATACTCCCGACGTTGCGACGTCTTTGGATAACTGTGGGACCAAAGACTTAAGGAACCACTCAAGCAGGAATGTTGGTGGGACTGGTACCTTAATTAAACTCTTTAGCATCTCCATTCTTGGATGTGATCAGAGATATGGTTTGTTTTTGTTTGTGAGAAATTGGCCAGCAATTCGATGCTAGCATCGTATCTCACAGGTAACTGGAAATGGTGTAGGAAATCCATCGCCAGTTCGCCGAAGGAAGAGTATCTTGAGAAATCGAGCTCAATGTACCATTTCGCGGCACTCCCAATGAGAGTACGTTGAAACAATCACAACTGTACGGAGTTGTCTTTCAACGAGTTATATGAGCACCAAAGATGGAAGGTAGTCACATGATCTNGCGGATCGTGACAGATAGGGTCATTCAACAACCTTATCATGTCTGGAAAATGCAAGGTTGCCAGGAAGGGTAGTTTGGGTTGTTGGTGATAACCTGGGAAAAAGGGGCCTGGAGTTTGACTGGCACCAGGTTGCCAGGAAAAGTTCGGCTGCTGGCCTGGGTTCTGGTAAAAACCATGGCCATGTTCATCATATGGATTTTTTTATGCAGGAGCATCGTCAGCAGCCAAGCAAGCATGGATCCGGAAGCCAACTGGGAAAAGCACCAGCATATTTTTCACATTTTGAAATGTTTTGAAAGATTAAGAAGAGGATATAAATGTAATAGCTAGAAGCATACTTGCATTTATGTATGGTTATTGTAAACAAATCGTGAGCGATTTGCTCTCATTTGTCAATGTAAAAGGTATTTAAGCCCAGTTAATGAAAGTAGGTAGATTTGAATTATAGATTAGATATTTTAGAAGAGCAGGAGGGAAAACGAATATAGACACCCTCATCTTTGTATCTTTAGATCACTAACACATTAGCACAAGATAGAAGGAGAGAGTTGTAGCAGAGATTTGAAGAGAAGAACCCATGTACAGAAGCACTTGAGTTAATATATGGAGCTTTGACTCAGATTTCATGGTGTTATGATGTTTTTTGTTTATAAATGGTGAATGATATACTTATGGTTGTTTTATTCTCTGTAAAATCCGTATCAAATAAACAATCATTTTAATTTTACAACATAATCATAAAATTCAAGAAATTTCTATAAGTTAGCACATTCACCTACAAATTTTCAATAATAATAAAATTTTATCATAGATTAAAACAATGCATCATTTGAAATACCTGAACCTGATGATAATAGCCGTCCGTTGTCCAAATGCCTTCTCGACCACTGCTGCACCGTGAAACACTGCCCCAAAACCGTTCCTCCCTGCCAACTAGGTAGCTCCCTAGCTCCAAGATATCAACGGATATCCTGGCCCTCCATGCCCAAAACCCCCAGCAACTCCGGTGCACTGTATCAATCCCACTCACAAAATTTCACCTCCCTCTCTGCAAAATCCCAGAGCTCCCAAAATCCATCCCCCAACCTCCGTACAATAATCTCCCGTCCCACTCCTTCCCTTCCTTATCCCTCCTTCACCGACTCTCCTCCCCCATTTACTCCCTACCTAACCCATTTATTACTCTTATCCTTTCCCATTAATGCTTTTATCTTCTCGGGATTCATAGCTTATCCCTTGTTGTATACACAACCATTTTATAATATATTTTATTAATCTATTAAATCTATTACTCATGTTATTAAATGTAATTTGTAGTTAAATTATTAATTAATTATTCACAATTATAACCATTAATTAATTAATAACTTACTTAATTAATATCATTAAATCATCTTTGTTTAATTAATACCTTGTTAACACAATTAATCCCCTAATTAGTTTTACTTTACAATTTCTTAAACATTTATCCAACTAGGGTCATTACATTCTCTCTGTTATGCATTTGTTATGAGGATATGTTGTGTATGTATGATTTCATGTTGAATGTTTGAAGTTTGAGAGAGAGAATGAGTTTCAATTGTTTCTCTTCCTGAGTGAGAGAAGTTCCTGCAAGGAGTGCAGTGAAACAGCCGCAAGGTGTGCGTTGACAAAGATTCTAAGTTTTATCTCAGAAAGCTCAGGAGAGATACCTTTGCTCTCATTCCAGCAGAAGTATAGGTGAAGCACAGAAGCCGTGCAAGGTGTGCGCAGGCTAGTCAAGGATTTAAACTTATCAACTAAGATTGAAAGGTAAAGGACTGTTGTTGCAGAGGGTGCACAGAGTCGAAGAATCAAATACTTAGAAGTATTTGAAATATTGTTGCAAGGAGTGTGTGCAAGAGTCCTTCTGAGACTCAAGTTTGAAAGTAAAATCTCAGAAGGGTTAGCACCTTTAAAGTGTTCAAAGAGAGATGGAGAGAAATCGCTTTGCAGAAGCCAAGTTTAGATGAGGAACACTGGTTCATTTTGCAGAAGTCTTCAAGGAAGGAACAAGCAGTTGGAATTCTTTGTGGAGAACTCACAAAGTCGTGAGGACCGTGGGATTCAATGAAGCTGCAAGGAGGTTAAGTGTCGGATGAATCCACTTTCTAGGAGTTAAGACTCAACGTGGACCGTTAATCGTGATAGTGGAGTCGTCAGGTTCATTTCGGAAAATCGGAGGTTGTAAGTCCGGAGTGTGAGCCAAAACCCTTGGTTGCTCAAACTCCCAAAGCACGAACTGGATTATCGTGTGAGAAGGCAAGGAGCCAAATTTTCGAAAATTCGAAAGTTTGGATTTCGTTGTTTCGGAGGTTCTGTTGAAAAGGAGTCGAGACATAGTGGAGTGAAAATCCTAAAGTCACGAGTCGTGACAAAACGTTGAGGTGAATTTCGGGATTTTGGCACTTCATGTATCGAAAAGCAGAGGAGATAGTGTTCTGGGATCGAGAGTTTCTAACTCACTATACCCGGAAGTCCAAAATTATGTGGGTCGTCGGATCAGAAGGGTGACTTTTGGTCATTGATTCCGTAGGGGAGTTGTTTCGGAGTTTGGGGGTTGGAAATTCAAGAAGCCTTGCATCCAGATTCGTGAAATCATGAAGTCTAAAACCCCAATGAAGTGAAAAGTCCATTGGGAAGCCAACCTTTGCTAAACAAATCAGGATATGGCATTTCAGAACTTTAGAATACAAGGGATCATGGTTCCTTGCTCTGGAATTTATAAAGTCGTAGAACGCAATACAGGCATGGAGGAGGATGCGACCAAACATTTTGGGTTTCGGCATTTCGAGTTTTCAGCGGGTTAAGGGGACAAAAACCTCAACAACAGAAATCGTGATATCGCAAAACCCAAAGTCCCGAATTAGCGAAGGGCGTGACTTTATTGTGGTCAAGGAGACTTGGGTGACGCCTTGTGTTTATTCATGTGGGCACACTCATAAGGACCTGTGGAGGAACACCATTGTGTGTGTGTGTGTGTGTGTTTCCCTGTGGGGAAATCAAAGAATCAATCAGACTCGGGAGGGCAGGTTTAGAACGATCCCGCACGGATCTCGGCCTGAGGGTTCGGGGGTCTGCATCAAGTGGTATCAGAGCTGCAGAACAAGTATTTTCTTTTTGTAGCAGAGAAAAGAGGAACATTTTACAACCATGCCACCAAGAAGAAGAGATAGGCCAATGCCTGATCCAGCAGTGGAGAGGGAAATGCGCGAACTACGTGCCAGGCTTGATGCCATGGAAACAGCATAGAGGCGCACAGTCGACGTTGGGGATATCAGCGAGGCTGAAAGTGAAAATGAAGTTGGACACGAAGGAGAAGTTGCGGTCGAAGATGCTGCAGACGAATGCCTATTTAGGGTTGTTGCAAGGATAGGCACTAGAGAAAAAATGGGCATTCCAGTGTATGAGGGAAACCTAGATGTTGAAGAGCTTCTAGATTGGGTTATAGCTCTAGATAAATACTTTGACTATGAGGATGTCGAGGAAGATAAGAAGGTCAAACATGTTGTCACTATACTTAAAGGGAATGCAACACTATGGTGGGATGAACTGCAGGCTGACAGATGCTGCAAAGGCAAGCAGAAAATCAAAAGCTGGGATAGAATGGTTGCGAAGATGAAGGCCAAATTTATACCCAAAGATTATCAAATTACTCTGTTTCATAGGATGCAAAATTTAAGACAGAAGCTGATGTCAGTGAAAGAATACACTGAATAATTCTACAAGATAAACATCAGAGAAGGTCATTGGGAAAGTGATGATGAAAAGGTTGCCAGGTACATGAATGGTCTGTGATATGACATTGAAGAAAAGATGAGCATGATGACCCTTCGAAATGTAGAAGATGCTTACCAGATGGCTCTGAAAGCTGAAGAGAAGCTGAGCCAAAAGCAAGGTCAAAGAGGTTGAGGCAGAAGTCAAGCCAGAGGTAAAACAATTGCCCAAGACAGAACTCAGAAATCTAAAGAAGAGGTGAAGAAACCTCAAACTCAAACTGAGAGAGGAGGAAGCTCATAGAGAGGGTAGTATGCTGATAGAAATACTTTTCCTCGAGCTAGAGGAAGAGGAAGAGGCCGAGGAGGAGAAGTGAAATGTTTTGTTAGTGGGAAAATTGGACATAAATCTTATGAGTGTCCAGATAGAAAGAAAGAAGGTGGTGAGACTCACATTGCTGAAGCTCAAGGAAGGAATGTTGAGAAAAAATATGTTGAGGGTGGAAGATCCTTAATGATGAGGAAAGTTCTCTTAACACCAGAAAAGGAGGCAAAGAACCCAGCCCAAAGGAACAGTCTGTTTCGGACTACTTGCAAAACAAAAGATAGAGTATGCAAAGTCATTGTGGACAGCAGTAGCACAAAAAATCTTGTTTCTACAAAGATGGTAGAAAAGCTGGAGCTGGAGACTATCGTACATCCAAGCCCATACAGAGTTTTGTGGCTACAAAAAGGACATTAGGTAAATGTCACTAAACAATGTTTAGTTGAATTTAAAATAGGAGGATATAAGGATGAAATATTATGTGATGTCATTCCCATGGATGTTTGTCATCTATTGCTAGGTAGACCATGGCAATATGA
>JASDQU010106116.1:8171-21998 GCA_032191745.1 Picea mariana
TAGCCAAGTGTCTCTCTCAGTCGCCACATGTCATCTTCAGAACCAACGATATGGTTGCTCCTCAATAAATTCACATTGTTGATCAGTGTTATTTTATCAAAGTATTCTCGTTGCTCTGGGTTGATTCACTCTGATGGTTGGACTTTGAACATTTCTTCTATAGACAGTTTCCATGTGTTCTCTTCTTGATCATTGATCTAATGCTATCATCGGTCACGATCACTTGCCTTCTTTCACTCTGAACTTATCCTTCTACAAGTCAATGGGCATGTGTCACTCCTTAACCACAGATCTATTCAACCCCGAATATGTCTCAGTTGTTGATTTTACTATCCTAATGAATGGCTCTAATTGATTGTTGGACTTCTACAACTTCCAATATCTATCGTTGATCATCACTGGATGGACAAACTAGATTTATCCTCAGAGTAAGACTACATGTGATCAAAATTAATCCATGCCTAATCTCGTTCGTTGATTTTCCCCTGAAGGACGGTCTAGATTCACCATCGCAATGTTGTATTTGGAGTTGAGATCTGGAACTGACCTCCGATGAAGAATCAGATCTCTAGGAGATCTCTTTCGATGAATAATTTGGATCTTCCATTGGAATATTTTTTCATTTCTTTTCTTTGATGTTTTTGCATTGGAGTGTTGGGAAAAGCTCAAAAAATTGGACTATGAAACACTTGACGCTATCAGACTCCGAGCTCAGGTAAATGTTGGTCATCGATCTAGATATATTTATATTTGAGATCTAATCTTGTCCATCCATTCTTAAAATGGAAATGTAAAGTCTGGGTATATAATAGACATTCATGATCGACTATTCATTTCGATCTAATGGTCATTGTTTCTTCTCATTGGCAAAGAGAATTATAACCTTGTTCTCCTTGAATTTACTATGATTCGGATCTTATTCAACTACCAATTCAATCTAGTCTATTATCAAACTTAGGTCATCGATCTCTATGATGATCGATGATCACACAACCATCTATCCTTCATTAATACAAGGATTTAATCACGATCCAACCTACAACCTGCAACACACCTTTAGAGATTCGACCTAGACTTTAATTACTCAACACAAAAACACTTAACAATGGAAGGAATATCAAACTTCACATAGACACAAAGAATCCATAAAACACACAGAAATATATTCCTGAAGTTTCGTACACAAATTACATAAGACCTTCAGTATTCCAGGCCTAATTTATATTCAATTGGCCTTTGATTTGGCCTTTGGTCATACTTGGCCTTTTCACACACACTCTCTATCACTTCTATGTCTCTTCCAACACACTTATATTGCATGTAGGATTAGAAATTTAATTACGAAGGATTATGATACCAGAATTGGTTCAGATCCATAAAATCCTCACTCAATAAATCTCTAGGATCCTTTAGATCCACAAAACCCTCAACTATCTCTCACAACTCTCGAGATATTATTAATAAGGAAGATTCAGTTACATTCACATGAATTTCAACTCAACAAACTGTATCCTATGGAATTCTTCTATAACTCAATAAAACATAGGAAATTACAATATTTCAAGCTTAGGGAACCCACTCCCATGGAAAATCAAAAGATCCCTTAGGCCTTATCAACAAGTTTATCTTAGGATGAAAATTTATCCTACATCAGGTAAGAGAAGAAAATATATTCAAATATAGATCTAAGGTCAAGATACCATCAATTAAGGATAAAGGAAGAAGACATCGGTAAGACAGCTTTTAGAACCAGGTATGGACACTATGAATTTGTAGTGGTTCCATTTCGACTAACAAATGCATTGTCTACCTTCATGTGTTTAATGAGTGGAGTATTTAGAAATTGCATGGATAATTTTGCCATTGTGTTCCTAGATGACATTCTTATGTATTCCAAGTTAGAGGAGGATCATGAACAACACCTGAGGCTAGTACTACAAGTACTAAGAGATCAACAATTGTATGTTAAGTTAAGAAAGTGTTATATTTATCATAGGTAGATCCATTATTTGGGACACATAATTTTAGAGGAAAGAATAATAGTATATCCAGAGAATGTTGAAGCTATTAGAGGATGGCCAATGCCTAAGAACTCAACTGAGGTAAAGTCACTCATGGGGCTTGTTGGATACTATAGGATATTTGTAGAGGGGTTCTCTAAGATTTCTCATCATGTTACATATTTATAGAATAAGGGGATTAAATTTGAATGGACACCCAAGTGTGAATAAATTTTCCAATTGTTAAAGGCTTTGCTTACTAGTGCACCTATTCTCAAGATTGTTGATCCAAATGAATATTTTATGGTATGTACAGATGCTTGCAAAGAGGGACTTAGTGGAGTTCTTACTCAGAATGGACATGTCGATACATTACTTAATGGGGAAGAAATTTGATTTAAGGATAGACCATAGTGGTCTGAAATATTTATTTGAAAAACATAATTTAACTTCTAGGAAAACAAGATCACTAGAATTTCTTAGTGAACATGACATTGATATTAAACATGTCATATGAAAAGAGAACAAAGTCGTTTATGCACTCAATTGAGAAGAATACATGCAATGCATGCTACAACCATTACCCTCTGCAAATCGGATTTGAAAAATATAATTTTGGAAGCTCTTATTTCAAACGAGCATTACGTATAGGTAAAAGAAGGATTACAATAAGAAAATGTCTAGCGGAAATATGAGTATAGGTTGGAAGAAGATGAAATGATTATGTATAAAATTAGAGTGTATGTTCCTAATTCTTATTCATTAAGGAAGACAATATTAAAATAAATGCAGAATGTTCAAGATGTTGGACATCCTGGTTACCAAAAGACAATTGCAGCAGTAAGAAGCCAATACTTTTGGCCATGAATAAAAAAGGATAGTGTTGATTATATAGTCAAGTGTATGGAATGTCAAAGAGTAAAGGCTAAGCATAGACACCCAGTAGGTTTTCTACAACCATTACCAATTATGGACTAGGAAGGGGAAGTGGTTAACATTGATTTATCATCAAGTTTCCTAACACAACAAGGAAACATAATTCAACAATGGTAGTGGTGGATAAATTAACAAAATTTGCTCACTTTATTCCAATTAAACTGAGTCATAAGGCAACTACTATCACATAAATTTATATGAAAGATATTGCTAGGTTGCATGGAATACCTAAGGAAATTGTTTCAAATGCAGATCCAAAATTTACTTCAAACTTCTAGAAGGGGTTGTTCAAGGGTTTTGGTATAAACCTAAATTTTAGTACATCTTATCATCCACAAATAGATAGGAAAACAAATATATTTAACCAAGTGATTGAAGACATTTTAAGAATGTAGGTGATGGATAACTCATCCAAGTGGAAGGAATACTTTCATTTAACTAAATTTCCATGCAATAATGGATATTGAGCTTCAGTAAATGTGAGTCCATTTGAATCTTTATATGGAATAAAGTGGAACACTTGAGCTAGTTGGGACAATCCAATAGATAAACTAATACTTGGGCTGAAGTTGGCCAAATAAATTCAAGAGTAAATGGTTAAGAACAATTAGAATTTAAAGGTAGCATAGGACAATTAAAAGAGTTATGAAGATAAATTGATGACACCAAGAGAATTTAAAGTTGGGGAGCATGTATTTTTGAAAGCGAATCCAAAGAAAACTTCATTGAAGTTGGGAAGTTGCACCAAACTAGTAACTAGATATTGTGGTCATTTTGAGATATTGAATAGAATAGGACCAATTGCATACATGCTTGCATTTCTTGCTTGCATAATGTGTTTTATGTGCCATTATTGAAAAAGTATGTGCATAATCCTAACCATGTCATTGACTAGACTTTGATTCAAGTGGAGCTAGAAGGATAGTTTTAGGTGCAACCGATGTGTATACTAGAAAAGAAGGTCACGATGCTCCATAGCATAGCCATAGGGTAGGCAAAGGTCCAGTGGACCTACTATATCCCTAAAGAAGTGACATGGGAGATAGAGTATGCAATGAGAGAGGCACACCCTCATATGTTTTGAAATTTTCATGTAAAAATTATTGTATATAATGGTGATGTGCACCTAGGGTGGTGCAAAATATAGAGGGAGGGGAATAAGACACCTCCAGTTTTAATCCCTATAATATTAATATATGTGTATAGAGTACTCTATAGTACTCTATAGTACAGAGAAGGAAAAAGACATGGGGGGCTATGATTCCACATAGAGAAAAGAAAAGATGCTTAGGGGGCACAAGGAAGCCAAAGTAAGATAAAATTGTTTTATTGTGAGCCTAAATCCTTAAACCTTGACTTTATAAAACCTTTTATTTATGTTTCCTAAGTCTTTGTAACTTGGGATTAGTTGCCAAGAGAGATACACGGGATACTTAGGAAGACATGTGGTGTATTATTAGCATGCAAATATGACCCAGAATTTTTTTCATGCAAAGGTAGTTGTTGGGTTGTTGTCCATTCATTCTTCCCTAAGAACTTTCCTCTGAGCCTAAGCTATTGCACTAAGGTTGTAATATAAATTATAGGAAATGAAACCATGTGGAAATTATGACCCTGTGTGAGGGAAATTATTGTCATTGAGAAAACTGATTACAACTAAGAATCCATAGATTCCCTAGTAGTGAGATTTATTGGTCAATTTGTGTTGTATCCCTGGAGGGAAGTGGGATAGCCCAAGGGACTATGTGGCAGAGAATGGGTTCCCATTCCTTGGGTTAAGAAAGCTAATGGGGAAAGGGGGATGGTGGATTGGATAGCTATATGAATTTGTAGAAGGTTAATTTATAGGAATTAGGTTGTGTGAGAGAGTTTAGATCCATCCATAGGAGATTTGTCCTTGTGGAATCATAGCCTCAAATCAAGGATGGCCTTGTTGTAGAAATATTAAGGAGAACTGAGAGCCTATGGTTGGGTGGAATGTCCTTTGTCTGCAACCAGTTGGTTATTAAATTCCCATAAAGATAAGTGTTATGGTTTAATTATGATTTGTTGTTTTAATGTTGTTATGTTAAGAATTGGTTTATGGTTATTCAATTTTGTTTGCATATATAAGTGTGCATATGTATGTACGAACGATTTAATTGTGTTTGTATGAGCCTACTTCTTCATTTCTACATGCATTAATTAGTGAATAGTAGGATGGTGAGAGAATTTAGTATCAGAGCTAAAATCAATGTGAATTGGGTGTACTATGGTTGTTGGGTGTGTTATAGAATGGTACAAGAGCGAGAAATTGATGGAAATTTGTGGTTTTAAGAAGAACCTCGTAGCCTCAATAGTATACAAATATTGTTGGGTATGTTACAAGAATTGTACTATAGAGTAAGTTATTTGATGCAATTTGGAATGGGTGAAGGCATTTTCTAAGGTTGAGGGGGACATATGGTACACTTAAGAGTGATGAAAAAGTTATAATGAAATGATAACAAATGGCTAGACTATAATTAAATGCTAGTTAGAGAGTATACCGGAAGTGATAGTGTTGGACCTTTATGTGTATTAATAAAATAATAGCCTCTCGATCAAACACCTACACGCATAAATTGAGCACACAATGTAAAAGTAATAATGAAAATAAAATTGATGATGCGAACAATGTAAAAAATGAAGATTTTGAGCTCCCATACTTAAAGAGCCTAGGATGGGAAATGGCCTCATAACGAACTTAAGAATAGTGATAAATGAGGAGAACCAAATGAAAGGGGGAGATACCAGCATTCCAATGGTGCTAATGATATGAAAAACAAAACTCCTGAGCTCCTGGACAAGCCATTTGAAGTTTGTGGGGGGTCCTTACAGATAGGATGGGTTCACAAATAAAAAATCAAATGTACTTTTAAGTTTTTCAAAAAACCATTTGTGCCCTAATTCTTCTAGAGCTCCTTGTGAAAAAACTAACTATACAATTTTTATTTTGGAAATACTAGTTAAGAGGTATCACCTTGTAGATGATTTTCAACTGTTCGTTTTTTCTTTTAGGGCCTGCATTACTTGTATAGGAACCTTTTAGGGTTTTTTCTAGCTATCAACTGAATAACCATGGGATGTATCACAACTATTCAATGGACAATCATGACAATCATGGGTAATGTAAAACAAGGCTACACAAACAAGTTACACTGCTATGTTGGAACCGTCCACATAGTCTCATGGGAGAGACTTCTAACTAACTATGTAGATGATATGCATGGGATATTGGCTACCAAACATTACAATAGCATGATGAATTCTCAATTATGCACACAACATCTTCATGTTCCATTAGTTGAGGGTTCCCACACCATTGTCATGCTTGGTCTATTGTCCGCCTATGTCAGTAATGTACACGATAAATTGGAAGTTTTCTGCAAGGATGCATGGTTGGTTAATGGTGTGGCCCACCCAAGTAGTTTAAGGAATAGTCACACAACTTGTGTGATAGTTTTATGAAAAACTTTCAAGTCTTGTGTGAGTAATTGGTGACACTATTTAAGAAACAGTTGTGCAACTTACACTACAATTTTGTGAAAACCCTACAATAATGACATAAAATTTCTCCTTTTGTGTGGCAAATTTTCTCAATCAAATATGTCAATCTCATGGAGAGAAGGATATTATGAGGATCTTCATTGATATGTGGGTTCCAACTCTACTATGCATACGAAGTTAGTCACATATGGGATGCTCAAGTATTTTGTGTGCTCTCTGCTACACTCTAATGAGGTGTTAAAACAAGAGTTGATGTAGATGTGTCACTTTGATAAAGGCCATTTTGATGTGAGGGGATAGAGTTTGGATCTGAAAACAATAAAAATCCATTTTTTATTGGTCTTTCGATTAGGATTATTATGGGTGAGTTGCACCCTTGCATGGATGGGGCTAGGGATGCAGACTAGCTAGTCATATAGTATTGCCCAGGCCCAGAGGATAATTTTTTTGTGGATCCATATTGATAGAAAATATATAATATCTAGCTACGAAGGTGATCACTATGATCATGGTGAGGATCCTTGGCTCCCTAGGCACCCAGTGTATCATGGTTGACCAGATGTTTCTCATGAAGTAGGTCATCCAAAGCCAATGCTAAGCATGGGATCCCATGCTTCAAGAGGTCATGACTAACTAGATAATATGTTACTTCCACTATAGTGATGGAAATTTTGTCTTTAGCTCACTACTATGTTCATTTTCTACAAGAGGGTCCCCTTACTCCATCTGCAGTAGGTTATATATGATGGGGGACCTCGCAAGATGCAAATGTAGTGCTAGGGTTATTTTTTTTCTCATATGGGAGGGGATAAGGTAGGGAAGTATTTTACCCCTATGTTTCTTTCTTAGTGGCAATAAATGCCCCACAATCTAGATCAAATTCCTAGAGGAAAATGTTTCGACGAGAAAACTTATGATTTAACTTAAAAGATATTGCACAGGGTTAGTATTTTCCACAATTTTTTGTTGTTCAAAGAAAAATATAATGGTGTAATTTTTAGACTAAATGGATGAAAGTTAAGGCTATTTTTTCCTCATGATTGTACTTGAATGGGAGGATTGACAATTTTTTGTTCACATAGTAAACGACTTGTTCACAATCATCTACCCCCCATTGTACTAATACTTCATCGACAACAACAATTGATGTAGATAAGTAAAGGGTAAAATCCTTATTGAAGTCCAAGGGCCTATATTAATGTGTCAAAAGATTTTTTTTCTTGGTCGTCCCATTAGAAAGGGATGTCTTAGAAAAATGATCTTAAGAGTCTGATTTAATCCTATGGAATGTATTTTTGTTAATTTTGTGGGTTTGAAGTGATATTTCCTTTTCATTTCTTGATGTCAACTTTTCAAATATTGAGTTATACAATTCTCGACTGGCATATAGGAATAGGTTTCCCTACCTTTCATTTTCCACCACTTTCCTTTTTCTATATACTTTTACCTTAGGATCGAACCCATCGAGTCGTGATAATGAACCAACATTTTTCACCATTTTTCATCACTCGAGTGGTAGTTCCTACCTTACATGGGTTTCCTTAGTTAGTAACTCACTATTGTTTGGCACCCACGCTAAGTTTATTTCATAAGCCTAGAAACCCCATCAATACTACCTTGACTTTGAGAAGAAACCACACAAATCTCTTCCCCATTTTTTTCTATCCATTTACCCACGGGCTCTGATTTTTTCATTTTGATTTGAAATTGTGTTGTGTGTTATTGCTATCACTTTTGAACTTGGTGCCTTGTTATATTTTGTTATCACTTTCCTATAGCCAATGCATTCACTTTTGTCACTAGTCTATGTGCCCATTATTCTTGCACTCCAAAACTTTATCTTTGGAGAAGACCCACTTATGAGTGTCCATATCCTACACATTACCATATTTTGCATAGGTTTGTTATGTGCAATTAGAATGTAATTTCACACTCTGTGGCACTTGTATCCTCCAGTATATTATGGCCACTTATTTTATTCTTTTTGGGGTTTTATAATATGAAAAAGACAAAAAAATCAAATGCTTAAAAAAAAGAAAGGGGGGGAAGAATCGAGATATGCTCTAATTTGGGTCTTAAATGGAAAAACATTGGTGTCACTTTTGAACAAATGCACTTATTTCAAGTCGATTCATTAAAATTTGTTTTTTTGTGTTGCTTTAGAAGATGCCAATGATTTATATTTTATATTTCTCTAATTGGTTATTCTTCCAATCCTTATAGAGAATCATCAATGTCTCCTTTGTTGAGGGATTATATCATTGATCTAGTTTGTACCCAAGACATTCAATATGTCATGCTAATATTTAAGGGATGTCTTAGCATATGTTTCTCATTCCTCAAATACTTATAACCATATAGTGTTGGCCTTCCATGCATCAATTTGTTTCACTACATCATCACATTCGGTTCTTGTAACTCATGCCAGTGTGAAAGGATTCATTAGTGCCTTCTCATTGGCAGGCCTTCTCCTATCAACTATGACACATTGCTCTAGGAGATAGACTTAGAGTTGATAGCACCTTGGAACTTACTTTCAACATTGGTATGTTTCCATGTGCTCAACAAATGACATCTCATCATTCATTGCTAACTAAGTAGTTTCCCTAGTGTTCGATGATAAGAACTTTATTTGCATAGCAGGATTCATTTTATCTATTGGATTCCATTTTCATCATTGGTGGAATTTATCACCTCTATTAGTGATTTTCATTATTGGTTGTTCCTTAGAGGATATTTTTGTGCACTATTTTCATCTGGTTCTTTCTAAAGATGTACTCAATGGGATTTTCTCTTATGACTCCTCTCCAAGACTTATTCTCAACAAAAAACATGTTTTTGATTTTATCTCATGTTGGTTTATGGAGGATGCCTCAATTCCCTCCTTCGAGTGGATCTCTTCCTATCTACTTCATCTCATTTTCTCTAGGAATGGTATTTAGAGACCTTATAGTCCCTTGGAACATGTAGCCATCAGTGGTAGGTTCTCTCACTTTTGATAATGGGTAATCATTGAACACCCCTACTTGATTAATTCTATAGGTGTTTGAATTCAACACATATATTCACATATCGAAGAATGTACTATGTACCTTATCACTTATTATTATTATCATCAACAAGTTACCTCATGTCTGACAATGGTATTCATTAATGACTGGTGACTAGATGGTTTCTCCCCATGTTCAACTTTAGATAATCTATTCACATGGAATATAAACATACATTATAGTGAATTTGGAATGAATACCTTGGGCTTAGTTGCATCCCTTTTTGGTGCACTACTTGAGTTCATTATATATTATCGCTACTCTATTTTGCATTGGTACCATGGAAAACCTAGTTGATAGTATTTGTAGTTCTAGTTGTTCTCTTGATGTACACTAACACATAGATCTACTTTGTATTTTATCATGGCTATGACCTTTTGATTTGACATGGACCCAACATGTATCATTCGTGTCCATGCTCTTGCAACTTATATACATGGATCCATGGTGTATTTGATGTGTTATCCATGCTTATTTCTCCTTTGACCATGGGTATGCCCACCTCGAGGAAGAGAGTATCTGATACTTTTTTTTTGTGCAAGTGCCTTTATGATCTTGGGTTTGCATAACTTCACTCGTATTCATTCATTATACCCTTCCTAACCTTTTGTAATGTGTTTTAACAATCATTTTCTCTTAAGTTTTCACACATTAAGGGGCATCTATTATACCATACTTGGTCACCCCTTAACAAAGATGGATAAACCTCACCCTATATCACTTTAGAAAATAAATTCTAGCACATTTTGTCTTATGCTTACCAGTTTTGCACCAAAAACATGCAAGTGCTTGCTAATTTTCCTTTAGATACTCACAAGCTCAATCAAAATGGAATAAATTTATATAAAATGCTCTCAAAATGTGCATCCATGAGCGGATATTGTGGATTCTTTCCATGTGGTTTGCCTCAATATCCCTCCTCAAATGAATTAACCTCCTCCTCACCACATAACAATGAGGCAAATGGTTGGGTAAAGGCACTAAGAGACCTCTATGCTAAAGTAACCTTATATGCTGGATAAATTTATGTGCAAGTCGTTGTTGATTTGTTCTACAATTCATTGCCTTTTGTGAATTCTGTAGTTCAGTATATAGAACCTTCTTTTATGAGTTTCAAAGCCCCCTTAGTTCTTCCTTACTCTTATAAGATTGATGGTCATCAAGGTTAAGAATTGATTTGATATGTAGTGAGGGTTTAAGGATATCAAGATTATGTGAAGGAGGTATTGACCATAGATATTAGGTATCTTTGAATCACTATAATTCTTGCATTAAAATAATATATCTATCTTCTCTTCTCCCCCCCCCCCCCNCCTCCAATTCAATGTTATTGTTAATCTTAATTAAATTTCTAAATTATGATTAATGTTTCTAGAGTTAGTTACATGTATGAACTTTGAATTTAATTATTTATATTCCAAAAGTCTATGAGAAAAGTTGTAGTGTTTGTATGTGTGTGGTTGTTGGTAGCAGGTTTTTCTTGAAGGTTATTGTGGCCTAGTTTGCAATGAAAGGATAAAATAGGCCTCTAAACCTATAAGTCTCCTTTCTCAAACCTTCCTTTCACTTTTTTTGTTCAAGTTCATAATTAAGGAAAGTTGGAGAGTCTATTTTTGTTACTATGTCTATCAGTGATGCACAACCCACACAATAGAGACATTCACTTTGTACATGGGAGAAATCCCTCCAAACAACAATTGCTTCTAGCTTCACTTTGATGACTATATATAACCCACCATATGAAGAGAGCATCATTGAGGGATGTTAGGAGTAGGTTATGACTACCAATTTTATGTCTACATATTCTCCCACGATAGTGTTCCTTCCAAATCTACCCTTTCCCTTTTTGTAGCTATGTGGATGATCTTTTGGATATGGATGGCTCTATTTATTTGGATCCACATTACTTTGGTAGGAATTTGGAGAACCATACTCAATCATTCATCACACTCGAGAGTCATTAGTTGAGAGTTAGGATGAGAACCTGTACATGGGACCTTGGTTTCCTAGGCTACTTCAACATTCACCGATACATGTGACCTTGGTTTATGGTTCTACAATGTCACTACAAGAATTGAGGGAAACGTTTTTTGAAGAGATGTGGAATGGTGGGATCCTCCCTAGGGGTGTAATGGAGGGCCAAAGATCCCACTAAAATTATTAATAGTGTAGGTATGGTGGCTATTTAATATAAAGGTGGACTAGGTATACTATATTTGTTATCATTAAATAAGTCTCCATAGGTAGTTAATATTAAACAAATGTAATGTGGCCTCATTAAAGAAGGTCTAGTAAGTAGTTAGCATTAAGGTTTTCTAACTAGTTATAAATAAAAATGGAGTCCTCCTTATGAATAATGTATTGGATTATATTATATTGGAGCATAGTTCATTAAGAGGTCATCCCCTCAAAGAGGCAAGTGACTCAAAGGATTGATCCTTCCATAAAAGGATCATTATATGGTGTTTCCCTATCTTAAGGGTTTTGATATCGAATAAAGAGTTAAGAATTTTTATATATTGTTTGTGATTCAATTCTGAGGGTTAAAGGTCATAACATAATAGTTTTAGTCCTAATTCTTGGAACATGAAAGAAATCCATCCTTTGGAATTACCTTTGTAAAGATATTTGACAATTAATTCTCTGCACTACAATATTATAGTTGTACTACTCCTCATTGTATCAAATATCTAATGAAGTGATGGTGAATCTCTACATGCTTTGTTCTTGCATGAAAAACATGATTTGTTTCTTTGTGAATGGTACTACTATTATCACAATGTATAATAGTAGGGGAATGAATTTGTTGCTACAAATCTTTCAAGACTCTTCGTAACCAAACTACTTGACAACATGCTAAAGTTGTTTGCTACAAACTCCACCTTTGTTGTATAAAGAGAAACAATCTACTTCTTCTTTGAACTATACACTATATTTACACTATCAATACTAAAGGAATTCATTGAATTTGATTTCTAATCACTTACTAAACTATCCCAATATGAATATAAAAAAACAACCAACTCCAAACTCTCTTATGCCTTTTATATAATTTGAGATTCTATTTGCTTCTTTCATATGATTTTCATGTAGATCAACCATAAATCTAGATATAAGAGTTATTGCAAAAATGATATCTGGCCTAGTAGTTGTAAGGTGCATCAAACTACCAACCATTCTCAAAAACTATCTTGCATCAACTCTATTACGCTCATCTTCTTTGCCTAGTTTTTCACCTTGTGCTAATGGAGTTGTCACTTCTTTGCAATTGTCCATTGTGAATCCTTTCAATAGATCTTGAGCATACTTCACATGACAAATGAATGTACCATCATGTGATTGATATAACTCCACACCAAGAAAGTAATGCATTAATTCAAGATTGGTCATTTCAAACTCTTTCATCATTGCTTGCTTGAATTCATGCATCACTCTAGAACTATCACCTATACAAATCAAATAAACTACATACAGACAAATAATTAAAATTTCATTAGACTTCCTTTTTATATAAAAAGTTGGTTCAATTTGACTTCTAACAAATCCTTTCTATGGAAGATAACTATTGATTCTTGAATACCAAGCTCTAGGAGCTTATTTCAAGCCATACAATATCTTCTTGAGTTTATAAACAAATCAACTTTCCTTTAACTTCAAATCTAGGTGGTTGATGTACATAGATTTCCTCCTCAATGTGATTGTTCAAGAATTTTGACTTTACATGCATTTGGTGAACTACCTACTTATAATGGGCTGCCAATGCTAACATTGTTCTCATTTCATCCCTTTAAGAAATTGGAACAACTATTTCTTCATAGTCTATTCCATAGACTTGTGCATATCCTTTAGTGACTAGCCTCATCTTATGTCTTTCAATACTGCCATCACTCCCATGCTTGTTTTTATATATCCATTTTACTATCCTTTAGAAGTTCAACCAACTCCCAAGTTTCATTCTTCTCAATAATTAGCATTTCTTCCTCCATTGATTCATAAGAAACTCTATGTTGCACCACATCTTCATAACAACTTGGTTCATCTTGAATTTCAAGAAATGAAGAAAAATTAACAATGTAATTTGTATCTTCCTTATTAGAAGTATTTTCATAAATTTCTCTAAGAACTTTTATATTTCTTAGTGGTCTTAGAGTTGATGTCAAACTTGTACATACACTTGGGCTTGATGAAGAACTTCTTGAAGGTCAAATAGAACTAACACTTTCTAATTTTTTATGTTGCACAACTTCTTGGTACACTCCCCCTTCGTTAAATATAACATCACATGATACAATCTCCTTTTTGGATATGGGATA
>JASDQU010106116.1:39420-55050 GCA_032191745.1 Picea mariana
TCTAAGGTCAAGATACCATCAATTAAGGATAAAGGAAGAAGACATCGGTAAGACAGCTTTTAGAACCAGGTATGGACACTATGAATTTGTAGTGGTTCCATTTCGACTAACAAATGCATTGTCTACCTTCATGTGTTTAATGAGTGGAGTATTTAGAAATTGCATGGATAATTTTTCCATTGTGTTCCTAGATGACATTCTTATGTATTCCAAGTTAGAGGAGGATCATGAACAACACCTGAGGCTGGTACTACAAGTGCTAAGAGATCAGCAATTGTATGTTAAGTTAAGAAAGTGTTATATTTATCATAAGTAGATCCATTATTTGGGACACATAATTTTAGAGGAAAGAATAATAGTATATCCAAAGAATGTTGAAGCTATTAGAGGATGACCAATGCCTAAGAACATAACTGAGGTAAAGTCATTCATGGGGCTTGTTGGATACTATAGGATATTTGAAGAGGGGTTCTCTAAGATTTCTCATCACGTTACATATTTATAGAATAAGGGGATTAAATTTGAATGGACACCCAAGTGTGAATAAATTTTCCAGTTTTTAAAGAAATTGCTTACTAGTGCACCTATTCTCAAGATTGTTGATCCAAATGAATATTTTATGGTATGTACAGATGCTTGCAAAGAGGGACTTAGTGGAATTCTTACTCAGAATGGACATGTGATTTGTTGATTCTATAAAGCTCAAAGAGCATGAGAAGAATTATACCACACATGACTTAGAGATTGTTTACATTGCTCATGCACTAAAAATGTCGAGACATTACTTAATGGGGAAGAAATTTGATTTAAGGATAGACCATAGTGGTCTGAAATATTTATTTGAAAAACATAATTTAACTTCTAGGAAAACAAGATCACTAGAATTTCTTAGTGAACATGACATTGATATTAAACATGTCAGATGAAAAGAGAACAAAGTTGTTTATGCACTCAATTGAGAAGAATACATGCAATGCATGCTACAACCATTACCCTCTGCAAATTAGATTTGAAAAATATAATTTTGGAAGCTCTTATTTCAAACGAGCATTACGTATAGGTAAAAGAAGTATTACAACAAGAAAATGTCTAGTGGAAATATAAGGAGTATAGGTTGGAAGAAGATGAATTGATTATGTATAAAATTAGAGTGTATGTTCCTAATTCTTATTAATTAAGGAAGATGGTATTAAAATAAATGCATAATGTTCAAGATGTTGGACATCCTGGTTGCCAAAAGACAATTGCAGCAGTAAGAAGCCAATACTTTTGGCCATGAATAAAAAAGGATATTGTTGATTATATAGTCAAGTGTATGGAATCTCAAAGAGTAAAGGCTAAGCATAGACACCCAATAGGTTTTCTACAACCATTACCAATTATGGACTGGGAAGGGGAAGTGGTTAACATTTATTTATCATCAAGTTTCCTAAGACAACAAGAAAACATAATTCAATAATGGTAGTGGTGGATAAATTAACAAAATTTGCTCACTTTATTCCAATTAAACTAAGTCATAAGGCAACTACTATCACATAAATTTATATGAAAGATATTGCTAGGTTGCATGGAGTACCTAAGGAAATTGTTTCAAATGCAGATCCAAAATTTACTTCAAACTTCTAGAAGGGGTTGTTCAAGGGTTTTGATATAAACCTAAATTTTAGTACATCTTATCATCCACAAATAGATAGGAAAACAAATATATTTAACCAAGTGATTGAAGACATGTTAAGAATGTATGTGATGGAAAACTCATCCAAGTGGGAGGAATACTTTCATTTAGCTGAATTTCCATACAATAATGGATATCGAGCTTCAGTAAATGTGAGGCCATTTGAATCTTTATATGGAATAAAGTGGAACACTTGAGCTAGTTGGGACAATCCAATAGATAAACTAATACTTGGGTTGGAGTTGGCCAAATAAATGGAAGAGTAAATGGTTAAGAACAATTAGAATTTAAAGGTAGCATAGGACAAGTAAAAGAGTTATGAAGATAAATTCATGACACCAAGAGAATTTAAAGTTGGGGAGCGTGTATTTTTGAAAGCGAATCCAAAGAAAACTTCATTGAAGTTGGGAAGTTGCACCAAACTAGTAGCTAGATATTGTGGTCATTTTCAGATATTGAATAGAATAGGACCAATTGCATACATGCTTTCATTTCTTGCTTGCATAATGTGTTTTATGTGCCATTATTGAAAAAGTATGTGCATAATCCTAACCATGTCATTGACTAGACTTTGATTCAAGTGGAGCTAGAAGGATAGTTTTAGGTGCAACTGATGTGTATACTAGAAAAGAAGGTCACAATGTTCCATAGCATAGTCATAGGGTAGGCAAAGGTCCAGTGGACCTACTATATCCCTAAAGAAGTGACATGGGAGATGGAGTATGCAATGAGAGAGGCACATCCTCATATGTTTTGGAATTTTCATGTAAAAATTATTGTATATAATGGTGATGTGCACCTAGGGTGGTGCAAAATATAGAGGGGGGGGAATAAGACACCCCCAGTTTTAATCCCTATAATATTAATATATGTGTATAGAGTACTCTATAGTACTCTATAGTACAGAGAAGGAAAAAGACATTGGGGGGATATGATTCCACATAGAGAAAATAAAAGAGGCTTAGGGGGCACAAGGAAGCCAAAGTAAGATAAAATTGTTTTATTGTGAGCCTAAATCCTTAAACCTTGACTTTATAACACCTTTTATTTATGTTTCCTAAGTCTTTGGAACTTGGGATTAGTTGCCAAGATAGATACACGGGATACTTAGGAAGACATGCGGTGTATTATTAGCATGCAAATATGACCCAGAATTTTTTTCATGCAAAGGTAGTTGTTGGGTTGTTGTCCATTCATTCTTCCCTAAGAACTTTCTTCTGAGCCTAAGCTATTGCACTAAGGTTGTAATATAAATTATGGGAAATGAAACCATGTGGAAATTATGACCCTGTGTGAGGGAAATTATTGTCATTGAGAAAACTGATTACAACTAAGAATCCATAGATTCCCTAGTAGTGATATTTATTGGTCAATTTGTGTTGGATCCCTCAAGGGAAGTGGGATAGCCCAAGGGACTATGTGGCAGAGAATGGGTTCCCATTCCTTGGGTTAAGAAAGCTAATGGGGAAAGGGGGATGGTGGATTGGGATAGCTATACGAATTTGTAGAAGGTTAATTTCTAGGAATTAGGTTGTGTGAGAGAGTTTGGATCCATCCATAGGAGATTTGTCCTTGTGGAATCATAGCCTCAAAACATGGATGGCCTTGTTGTATAAATATTAAGGAGAACTAAGAGCCTATGGTTGGGTGGAATGTCCTTTGTCTACAACTAGTTGGTTATTAAATTCCCATAAAGATAAGTGTTATAGTTTAATTATGATTTGTTGTTTTAATGTTATTATGTTAAGAATTGGTTTATGGTTATTCAATTTTGTTTGCATATATAAGTGTGCATATGTATGTACGAATGATTTAATTGTGTTTGTATGAGCCTACTTTTTCATATCTACATGCATTAATTAGTCAATAGTAGGATGGTGAGAGAATTTGGTATTAGAGCTAAAATCAATGTGAATTGGGTGTACTATGGTTGTTGGGTGTGTTATAGAATGGTACAAGAGTGAGAAATTGATGAAAATTTGTGGTTTTAAGAAGAACCTCGTAGCCTCAATAGTATACAAAGATTGTTGGGTATGTTACAAGAATTGTACTATAGAGTAAGTTATTTGATGCAATTTGGAATGGGTGAAGGCATTTTCTAAGGTTGAGGGGGACATATGGTACACTTAAGAGTGATGAAAAAGTTATAATGAAATGATAACAAATGGCCAGACTATAATTAAATGCTAGTTAGAGAGTATACCAAAAGTGATAGTGCTGGACCTTTATGTGTATTAATAAAATAATAGCCTCTCGATCAAACACCTACACACATAAATTGAGCACACAATGTAAAAGTAATAATGAAAATAAAATTGATGATGCGAACAATGTAAAAAATGAAGATTTTGAGCTCCCATACTTACTTAAAGAGCCTAGGATGGGAAATGGCCTCATAACAAAGTTAAGAATAGTGATAAATGAGGAGAACCAAATGAAAGGGGGAGATACTAGCATTCTAGTGGTGCTAATGATATGAAAAACAAAACTCCTGAGCTCCTGGACAAGCCATTTGAAGTTTGTGGGGGGTCCTTACGGATAGGATGGGTTCATAAATAAAAAATCATATGTACTTTCAAGTTTTTCAAAAAAACCATATGTGCCCTAATTCTTCTAGAGCTCCTTGTTAAAAAACTAACTATAAAATTTTTATTTTGGAAATACTAGTTAAGAGGTATCACCTTATAGATGATTTTCAATTGTTCGTTTTTTTCTTTTAGGGCCTGCATTACATGTATAGGAACCTTTTAGGGTTTTTTCTAGCTATCAACTGAATAACCATGAGGATGTATCACAACTATTCAATGGAAAATCTTGACAATCATGGGTAATGTAAAACAAGGCTACAAAAACAAGTTGCATTACTATGTTGGAACCGTCCACGTAGTCTCATGGGAGAGACTTCTAACTAACTATGCAGATGATATACATGGGATATTGGCTACCAAACATTACAATAGCATGACGAATTCTCAATTATGCACACAACATCTTCATGTTCCATTAGTTGAGGGTTCCCACACCATTGTCATGCTTGGTCTATTGTCCTCCTACGTCAGTATTGTACACGATAAATTGGAAGTTTCCTTGAAGGATGCATGGTTGGTTAATGGTGTGGCCCACCCAAGTAGTTTTCATGTATTTTTAAGGAATAGTAACACAACTTGTGTGATAGTTTTATGAAAAACTTTCAAGTCTTGTGTGAGTAATTGGTGATACTATTTAAGAAACAGTCGTGCAACTTACACTACAATTTTGTGAAAAACCTACAATAATGACATGAAATTTCTCCTTTTGTGTGTCATATTTTCTCAATCAAATATGTCAATCTCATGGAGAGAAGGATCTTATGAGGATCTTCATTGATATGTGGGTTCCAACTCTGTTATGCATGCGAATTTAGTCACATATGGGATGCTCATGTATTTTGAGTGCTCTCTGCTACACTCTAATGAGGTGTTAAAACAAGAGTTGATGTAGATGTGTCACTTTGATAAAGGCCATTTTGATGTGAGGGGATAGAGTTTGGATCTGAAAACAATAAAAATCCATTTTTTATTGTTCTTTCAATTAGGATTATTATGTGTGAGTTGCACCCTTGCATGGATGGGGCTAGGGATGCAAACTAGCTAGTCATATAGTATTGCCCAGGCCCAGAGGATAATTTTTTTGTGGATCCATATTGATAGAAAATATATAATATCTAGCTACGAAGGTGGTTGCTATGATCATGGTGAGGATCCTTGGCTCCCTAGGCACCCAGTGTATCATGGTTGACCAGATGTTTCTCATGAAGTAGGTCATCCAAGGCCAATGCTAAGCATGGGATCCCATGCTTCAAGAGGTCATGACTAACTAGATAATATGTTACTTCCACTATAGTGATGGAAATTATGTCTTTAGCTCACTACTATGCTCATTTTCTACAAGAGGGTCCCCTTACTCCATCTGCAGTAGGTTATCTATGATGGGGGACCTCGCAAAATGCAAATGTAGTGCTAGGGTTATTTTTTTTCTCATATGGGAGGGGATGAGGTAGGGAAGTATTTTACCCCTATGTTTCTTTCTTAGTGGCAATAAATTCCCCACAATCTAGATCAAATTCCTAGAGGAAAATGTTTCGACGAGAAAACTTATGATTGAACTTAAAAGATATTGCACAGGGTTAGTATTTTCCACAATTTTTTGTTGTTCAGAGAAAAATATAATGGTGTAATTTTTAGACTAAATGGATGAAAGTTAAGGCTATTTTTTCCTCATGATTGTACTTGAATGGGGGGATTGACAATTTTTTGTTCACATAGTAAACGACTTATTCACAAACATTTATCCCCCATTGTGCTATAACTTCATCGACAACAACAATTGATGCAGATAAGTAAAGGGTAAAATCCTTATTGAAGTCCAAGGGCCTATATTAATGTGTCAAAAGGTTTTTTTTCTTGGTCGTCCCATTAGAAAGGGATGTCTTACAAAAATGATCTTAAGAGTCTCATTTAATCCTATGGAAGGTATTTTTGTCAATTTTGTGGGTTTAAAGTGATATTTCCTTTGCATTTCTTGATGTCAACTTTTCAAATATTGAGTTATACAATTCTCGACTGGCATATAGGAATAGGTTTCCCTACCTTTCATTTTCCACCACTTGCCTTTTTCTATATACTTTTACCTTAGGATCGAACCCATCGAATCATGATAATGAACCAACATTTTTCACCATTTTTCATCACTCGAGTGGTAGTTCCTACCTTACATGGGTTTCCTTAGTTAGTAACTCACTATTGTTTGGCACCCATGCTAAGTTTATTTCATAAGCCTAGAAATCCCATCAATACTACCTTGACTTTGAGAAGAAACCACACAAATCTCTTCCCCATTTTTTTCTATCCATTTACCCATAGGCTCTGATTTTTTCATTTTGATTTGAAATTGTGTTGTGTGTTATTGCTATCCCTTTTGAACTTGATGCCTTGTTATATTTTGTTATCACTTTCCTATAGCCAATGCATTCACTTTTGTCACTAGTCTCTGTGCCCATTACTCTTGCACTCCAAAACTTTATCTTTGGAGAAGACCCACTTATGAGTGTCCATATCCTACACATTACCCTATTTTGCATAGGTTTGTTATGTGCAATTAGAATGTAATTTCACACTCTGTGGCACTTGTATCCTCTAGTATATTATGGCTACTTATTTTATTCTTTTTGGGGATTTATAATATGAAAAAGACAAAAAAATCAAATACTTAAAAAAAAGAAAGGGGGGGAAGAATCAAGATATGCTCTAATTTGGGTCTTAAATGGAAAAACATTGGTGTCACTTTTGAACAAATGCACTTATTTCAAGTCGATTCATTAAAATTTGGTTTTTTGTGTTGCTTTAGAAGATGCCAATGATTTAGATTTTATATTCCTCTAATTGGTTATTCTTCCAATCCTTATAGAGAATCATCAATGTCTCCTTTGTTGAGGGATTATATCATTGATCTAGTTTGTACCCAAGACATTCAATATGTCATGCTAATATTTAAGGGATGTCTTAGCATATGTTTCTCATTCCTCAAATACTTATAACCATATAGTGTTGGCCTTCCATGCATCAATTTGTTTCACTACATCATCACATTCGGTTCTTTTAACTCATGCCAGTGTGAAAGGATTCATTAGTGCCTTCTCATTGGCAGGCCTTCTCCTATCAACTATGACACATTGCTCTGGGAGATAGACTTAGAGTTGATAGAACCTTGGAACTTACTTTCAACATTGGCATGTTTCCCTATGCTCAACAAATGACATCTCATCATTCATTGCTAACTAAGTAGTTTCCCTAGTGTTCGATGCTAAGAACTTTATTTGCATAGCAGGATTCATTTTATCTATTGGATTCCATTTTCATCATTGGTGGAATTTATCACCTCTATTAGTGATTTTCATTATCAGTTGTTCCTTAGAGGATCTTTTTGTGCACTATTTTCATCTGGTTCTTTCTAAAGATGTACTCAATGGGATTTTCTCTTATGACTCCTCTCCAAGACTTATTCTCAACAAAAAACATGTTTTTGATTTTATCTCATGTTGGTTTATGGAGGATGCCTCAATGCCCTCCTTCAAGTGGATCTCTTCCTATCTACTTCATCTCATTTTCTCTAGGAATGGTATTTAGAGACCTTATAGTTTCTTGGGACATGTAGCCATTAGTGGTAGGTTCTCTCACTTTTGACAATGGGTAATCATTGAACACCCCTACTTGATTAATTATATAGGTGTTTGAATTCAACACATATATTCACATATCGAAGAATGTACTATGTACCTTATCACTTATTATTATCATCATCAATAAGTTACCTCATGTTTGACAATGGTATTCATTAATGATTGGTGACTAGATGGTTTCTCCCATGTTCGACTTTAGATAATCTATTCACATGGCATATAAACATGCATTATAGTGAATTTGGAATGAATACCTTGGGCTTAGTTGCATCCCTTTTTGGTGCACTACTTGAGTTCATTATATAGTATCTCTACTCTATTTTTCATCGGTACCATGGAAAACCTAGTTGATAGTATTTGTAGTTCTGGTTGTTCTCTTGATGTACACTAACACATAGATCTACTTTGTATTTTATCATGGCTATGACCTTTTGATTTGACATGGACCCAACATGTATCGTTCATGGCCATGATCTTCCAGCTTATTTACATGGATCCATGGTGTATTTGATGTGTTATCCAAGCTTATTTCTCCTTTGACCATGGATATTCCCACCTCGAGGAAGAGAGTATCTGATACTTTTTTTTTGTGCAAGTGCCTTTATGATCTTGGGTTTGCATAACTTCACTCGTATTCATTGATTATACCCTTCCTAACCTTTTGTAATGTGTTTTAACAATCATTTTCTCTTAAGTTTTAACAATCTATTATACCATACTTGGTCACCCCTTAACAAATATGGATAAACCTCACCCTATATCACTTTAGAAAATAAATTCTAGCGCATTTTGTCTTATGCTTACCAGTTTGGCACCAAAAACATGCAAGTACTTGCTAATTTTCCTTTAGATACTCACAAGCGCAATCAAAATGGAATAAATTTATATAAAATGCTCTCAAAATGTGCATCCATGCGCGGATATTGTGGATTCTTTCCATGTGGTTTGCCTCAATATCCCTCCTCAAATGAATTAGCCTCCTCCTCACCACATAACAATGAGGCAAATGGTTGGGTAAAGGCACTAAGAGACCTCTATGTTAAAGTAACCTTATATGTTGGATAAATTTATGTGCAAGTCATTGTTGATTTGTTCTACAATTCATTACCTTTTTTGAATCCCCTAGTTCAGTATATAGAACCTTCTTTTATGAGTTTCAAAGCCCCCTTAGTTCTTTCTTACTCTTATAAGATTGATGGTCATCAAGGTTAAGAATTGATTTGATATGTAGTGAGGGTTGAAGGATATCAAGATTATGTGAAGGAGGTATTGACCATAGATATTAGGTATCTTTGAATCACTATAATTCTTGCATTAAAATAATAGATCTATCTTCTCTTCTCCCCCCCCCTCCTCGCCCAACCTCCAATTCAATGTTATTGTTAATCTTAATTAAATTTCTAAATTATGATTAATGTTTCTAGAGTTAGTTACATGTATGAAATTTGAATTTAATTATTTATATTCCAAAAGTCTATGAGAAAAGTTGTAGTGTTTGTATGTGTGTAGTTGTTGTAGTAGGTTTTTCTTGAAGGTTGTTGTGGCCTAGTTTGCAATGAAAGGATAAAATAGGTCTCTAAACCTATAAGTCTCCTTTCTCAAACCTTCCTTTCACTTTTTTTGTTCAAGTTCATAATTAAGGAAAGTTGGAGAGTCTATTTTTGTTACTATGTCTATCAGTGAGGCATAACCCACACAATAGAGACATCCACTTTGTACATGGGAGAAATCCCTCCAAACAACAACTGCTTCTAGCTTCACTTTGATGACTATATATAACCCACCATATGAAGAGAGAATCATTGAGGGATGTTAGGAGTAGGTTATGACTACCAATTTTATGTCTACTTATTATCCCATGATAGTGTTCCTTCCAAATCTACCCTTTCCCTTTTTGTAGCTATGTGGATGATCTTTTGGATATGGATGGTTCTATTTATTTGGATCCACATTACTGTGGTGAGAATTTGGAGCACCATACTCAATCATTCATCACACTCGAGAGTCATTAGTTGAGAGTTAGGATGAGAACTTGTACATGGGACCTTGGTTTCCTAGGCTACTTCAACATTCACTGATACATGTGACCTTGGTTTATGGTTCTACAATGTCACTACAAGAAATGAGGGAAACGTTCTTTGAAGAGATGTGGAATGGTGGGATCCTCCCTAGGGGTGTAATGGAGGGCCAAAGATCCCACTAAAATTATTAATAGTGTAGGTATGGTGGCTATTTAATATAAAGGTGGACTAGGTCTACTATATTTGTTATCATTAAATAAGTCTCAATAGGTAGTTAATATTAAACAAATGCAATGTGGCCTCATTAAAGAAGGTCTAGTAAGTAGTTAGCATTAAGGTTTTCTAACTAGTTATAAATAAAAATGGAGTCCTCCTTATGAATAATGTATTGGATTATATTATATTGGAGCATATTTCATTAAGAGGTCATCCCCTCAAAGAGGCAAGTGACTCAAAGGATTGATCCTTCCATAAAAGGATCATTATATGGTGTTTCCCTATCTTAAGGGTTTTGATATCGAATAAAGAGTTAAGAATTTTTATATTTTGTTTGTGATTCAATTCTAAGGGTTAAAGGTCATAACATAATAGTTCTAGTCCTAATTCTTGGAATATGAAAGAAATCCATCCTTTGGAATTACCTTTGTAAAGATATTTGAAAATAAATTCTCCGCACTACAATATTATAGTTGTACTACTCCTCATTGTATCAAATATCTAATGAAGTGATGGTGAATCTCTACGTGCTTTGTTCTTGCATGAAAAACATGATTTGTTTCTTTGTGAATGGTATTACTATTATCAAAATGTATAATAGTAGGGGAATGAATTTGTTGCTACAAATATTTCAAGACTCTTCGTAACCAAACTACTTGACAACATGCTAAAGTTGTTTGCTACAAACTCCACCTTTGTTGTATAAAGAGAAACAATCTACTTCTTCTTTGAACTATACATTATATTTACACTATCAATACTAAAGGAATTCGTTGAATTTGATTTCTAATCACTTACTAAACTATCCCAATATGAATATAAAAAAACAACTAACTCCAAACTCTCGTATGCCTTTGATATAATTTGAGATTCTATTTTCTTCTTTCATATGATTTTCATGTAGATCAACCATAAATCTAGATATAAGAGTTATTGCAAAAATGATATCTGGCCTAGTGGTTGTAAGGTGCATCAAACTACCAACCATTCTCAAAAACTATTTTGCATCAACTCTATTACGCTCATCTTCTTTGCCTAGTTTTTCACCTTGTGCTAATGGAGTTGTCACTTCTTTGCAATTGTCCATTATGAATCCTTTCAATAGATCTTGAGCATACTTCACATGACAAATGAATGTACCATCATGTGATTGATATAACTCCACACCAAGAAAGTAATGCATTAATTCAAGATTGGTCATTTCAAACTCTTCTATCATTGCTTGCTTGAATTCATGCATCACTCTAGAACTATCACCTATAAAAATCAAATAAACTACATATAGACAAATAATTAAAATTTCATTAGACTTCCTTTTTATATAAAAAGTTGGTTCATTTTGACTTCTAACAAATCCTTTCTATGGAAGATAACTATTGATTCTTGAATACCAAGCTCTTGGAGCTTGTTTCAAGCCATACAATGTCTTCTTGAGTTTATAAACAAATCAACTTTCCTTTAACATCAAATCTAGGTGGTTGTTGTACATAGATTTCCTCCTCAATGTGATTGTTCAAGAATTTTGACTTTACATGCATTTGGTGAACTACCTACTTATAATGGGTTGCCAATGCTAACATTGTTCTCATTTCATCCCTTTAAGAAATTGGAACAACTATTTCTTCATAGTATATTCCATAGACTTGTGCATATCCTTTAGTGACTAGCCTCATCTTATGTCTTTCAATACTGCCATCACTCTCATGCTTGTTTTTATATATCCATTTTATTATCCTTTAGAAGTTCAACCAACTCCCAAGTTTCATTCTTATCAATAACTAGCATTTCTTCCTCCATTGATTCATAAGAAACTCTATGTTGCACCACATCTTCATAACAACTTGGTTCATCTTGAATTTCAAGAAATGAAGAAAAATTAACAATGTAATTTATATCTTCCTTGTTAGAAGTATTTTCATAAATTTCTCTAAGGAATTTTATATTTCTTAGTGGTCTTAGAGTTGATGTCAGACTTGTACATACACTTGGGCTTGATGAATAACTTCTTGAAGGTCAAATAGAACTAACACTTTCTAATTTTTTATGTTGCACAACTTCTTGGTACACTCCCCCTTCGTTAAATATAACATCACATGATACAATCTCCTTTTTGGATATGGGATTCCAACTTATATACTCTACTATCTTTAAAGTAACTGACAAAAATGTATTCTTCACTTTTTGCATGTGGCTTATTTTTATTCTCTTTTGAGACATGTACATATGCCAATAAACCAAAAACCCTTAAGTGTTCCACACTAGGTCTTCTTGTAGACCATGTTTCATCCAATGTACAAGTCTTTACTTCTATTGTAGAACCATGATTAAGAATATACATAGTTGTAGCCATTGCTTATGTCAAGAACCCATTTCCCATATGAAATCCATTTCCCATATGTGTTCATTATAAGATGGGTTTTTCCATTTCAACGATGGTCCATTTTTTATGCTTAACAATGTCATTTTATTGTGGTGTATATGCTATTGCAAGTTGCCTTTTAATTCCATTGTTAGCATGATATGAATTAAATTCCTTTGAATTGAACTTATCACATATATTAGTTATTAAAGTTTTAGGAGAAAACCCCTTTAATTTCAACCTAAACTTTAAAATTCACAAAACACCCAAATGCTTCATTCTTACTTTTCAACAAAAAAGACTCATGTATCCATAGAATAATCATCTATAAATGTAAAAAAATAGGATTTACCAATACTTTCTCTTTGCATGGGACTGCAAATATCTAAATGAAACATTTAATGAAGGAGAAGGATCTAGAGAGATCTACAGATGAAATGAACTTTTGATTCCTAAGGAAGATGTTTGATGCTTCTAACTAAAAAACTCAAATAGCATATGATAAACAACATTTTCTAAACTAGATCTCAAATATAGATGTCAAACATCGGGACCAACATATTGTAGAAACAATAAATGATATAGAAAAGGTTGCAAAAAAATGGTACTTATAATATTTGGTGAAAATGGGGGGTTATTTTATTTGGAAACATGTATTTGGAGGAGGTATTAACATTCAAATTTTGAGAGGTAGAAATGAAATTAGGGGTATTTTTTAATACACCATGAATGCACGTGTTATGCCATAGGTTTACTGAGTGAACCCCTAGTGAGCAATCGGAATCAAGGAACCAAACATCATCCTAGAACTTCTTCGCCATATGACATAAACATATTAAATATATTGTAGTGATTTTCTTCATCTTGAGGGAAAATTTCCTTCTTGTTTTGTGTGTGACTTTGCTTGAGCCTACACTCCCTTTCAAAATGACCAACCATTTGGAGTAATGGCCTCTTATCTACATAAGCACATTCTCTACCCCTTCCTCTTTTTCTCGAATAATTATGTGACTCCCCTTTTCTCTCTTGAAGATTGAAGGTAGCATTGCATTCCTCTCTAACTCTTTCGTTCTTTGCAAAAGCTTACTCTAAACTTTTTATAGTTCTATATAATCTATTTTCATTAGACGAAAATAATCCCATTAAATTTTTCAAATGCATCGTTGAATATTTGCTTTCGTATATTGCAATAAATATTGAATTCCATTTTATTACATTTTATTGATAATGATCTAAGTATTTTTTACAAACTACTTGATTTATAATGTTCTCTCCACAAACCTACAATTAAGTAACAATGTCTTGAACTTGAATAGAAAAATCAACTATCTTATCTTTGTTGTTAATTTTAATATTTTCAAATTCTCTTTGCACATTATGTGACCGATCCGATTTGACTTTCTTTGTCTCTTGAGAGAGAAAAAGGATGGAGCTGAACCAGGCGAAACAGGCGAAAAAGGATTCCTTCCTACCTTTACCNTGGGAACTTTCCTTTGGCTACGGATCATTGTTCCCTTATCCTCCGTTGCCACTACCTTTTAACTCGCTGCAATGGTTGTTACCAGGTTTATAGTTTTATAGAGGTTGCATTCACTGTGACTGACTTTCTCCTTTTGTCTCATTGTCTAGCACTGACCACGGACCAGCAACAGTTTACACATTCATCCTGTCAGTTCCTCCTTCTACTTTAACTCACTAAACTGATTGGTACCGGGTTCACAGTTTTATTTAAAAGTCTACTGCGCTGTGGCCAGCATGCGCCTTTTGTCTCCTTATCCAGACACTGATCACGGACCTGTTACAGCTATCCCAGTCACCCTGTCGGTCCCTACATCCGCTTTCTTCCCACTGGCCCGCTCTCTCCTTGTCACTCTGCCTTGATCCAAGTGGACAGGAGGTTGGTCGCCTAGTATTTTATTATGGATTCACTGACAAACATACCGATGAAGCCTTCCGACGAACTCATCTGGAAACAGGAGGGTCTATTTGACAAAGTGGACTCACTTGAATCCAGAAAGCAGCTTTTTCCCGCCAAGCCTTCCATTTCAAATAACCCTTTAGCTTCTGTCATTTCACCAGCAGATCTAGTTTCTTCCACACTGACAGCAACCAGTGTACCGATAAGCGTTCCACCTGTACCAGATAGCCTCCTCCCTGCTACAAACTCCTCCCTTTTACATGCTCACCCTACCATCCAAGTCGCTCACAAAGTTCCTACCCCTGTTCACAGAGCTTCCCTCGATCGAAAGGTGTGGAAATCAAATAAAAAAATAACGCGACTGGTGTTGGGTGATAGTGTAGGCTTTGAAAACCTTTGCAAGATGTCTACATGTACTTTGGTGGGTCAGGTTTCTTACAAGAGCTTGAGCACCCAACCTCTGGAGGACTGGATAAAGTTAAATTGGTTGCCTCTCTTAGGTTACTCTCCAGAAGTTCTCTACCTCAAAAAAGGTTGGCTTGGTTTCCACTGCAAGTCACCTGAGGACGCTACTCTGCTACTTTCCTCTTTGTGGGCCTACGATGGTAGCAGTCTCATGCTCAAGTGCTGGAGGCTGGCCTTCAATCCGGATACTGATTTCTTCCAACTCAGACATTTCTGGGTGCTACTCCTGGGCCTTCCACTTCATCTCTGGAATGAAGGTGCCTTCAGAGCTATAGGTGACTCCCTCGACAAGTTTATAGCTCTTGACACACAGTCTCTAACTAGTCCCTCGAGGAAAATGGGAAGAGTTCTGGTGGAAATGGACATATCTACAGGACTGCCGGAAACCTTGGAGATCGATTGGAGAGGGTGGAAACTACTTCAGAACCTGGACTACCTCGGGCTCCCATTCCGCTGCAACCTTTGCCGTGAAACTGGCCATCTTCGTCGATCTTGCCATGGTAAGTCATCGATTGACCCTTCTGAAGATGCTGACCTTCTCCTTAACCCCCCCGACTACATGGAAGCGACCCATCCCTTGCCTACCTAGATACGTCTCCCTCTCCTCCCTCTCCTCCTGTACCGGGACAAGATGAATCACCGTTGCTTAAACTGAACCAGATCTGCCCTTCTCTCTTCAAATCTCTTTCAGCTACTGAGAAGGATTCCATTAATAGTTTCCATTGGCTCTCTTCCCACGGTATAGCTTCGTCCCCCCCC
>JASDQU010106116.1:85128-96135 GCA_032191745.1 Picea mariana
TCCTTATTTCTCCATCTTGTTCCCTGTTTGTGCCTGACTATAGTCTACGGGAACATATAGACTACTAAGTCACTCCCGGCTGGCCTACTCTTGGGGACGGGACATCACACTGAAGTCAAGTACCTCGTTTACCTCTATACCAATGCACTCTTTGTGCATTTAGGCTTTCTCCTCAGCAAAAAAGGGCCGAGAACAATCCAAGAAGCTTATCACATGGTTATACAAATTGAGGTAAATATCTCCCTGTTCAAGGGAGAACACCTCTTTACTCCAGAAATCAAAGTTGACGACCCCAAAGATCCCCCAGATGCTCTTAGTCTAGAGAGATTAGTTTCCCTTCAGATCTTTGTTAGTAAATTCCAGGAAAGAAGGGAACAAGTCATCGACCAACAAGAGGTTGAGGAGAGGGATCCTAATGAAGGTTTCCAATCCCATGAGGAAGAGCAAGAATTTACTCATGCCTCTACCGAGGATAATGAAGACCTGGTTGAAGAGTGAGAGCCCGAAGATATCAAACATGATGATGAAGTATTAATGTGTGCTCCTTCCTCTGATGAAGCCATCCGAGATCTTATTCCTCCGACACAAGAAGAAGAGGATGAGGTTAGTCACTTCCCTTTTCAGGTTTTTGATGATAGCTTATTCTATGATGCAGAAGGTGAAGAAGAAAGAGAACCCTTGGAAGACCTAGACTGTCCATATTATGAAGCTCAAGATGTAGGGGCAAGTCATAAGGATGAAGCATTGATGCTTGCTCTTTTATTTGATGAAGTCATCCAAGTCTTCAATGCTCTTGTACAGCAAGAAGTGAATACGGTGAGTTATTTCCCTTTCCAAGGTTTTCAAGATTCTTTATTTTGTGATTTGGAAAGTGAAAAACGGTTAGAGGAGCCTTTGGATGTTTTAAGCCCTTCGTGTTATGATAAAGGTAATGACATGGTTGATAATATTGATGAGTTCATACACATTGAGAAACATAAATGGGATGTGATTGGGTATGATGGGGATCCCATTTACGACATTGAGGGTCATTTCCAATTGTTGCCTTTACAATTATCATATCACGTTATTACTAATTTTGATATTGATGTTTTCCAAGCACCCAAGGGTGACCTAGTTCTATGTTCTCCTAATGATTTTCGGTCATACCTTGAGGATTTTGATGAGTATTCCTTTGAGCACTTGGATTTATTCCATGAAGAAGATTATCAACCACCATTGTGCTCAGATCTTGATAAGGGTGAGGACATTTCTTGCCTGAAGCAGGGTACTTGTGACAAGGTTTTCCAGCCTCCTTCGATCACTTTACCTCGTTATGTCACTAAGGATGCAATTGGGAAACACATTCCTTGTCCCACGTTTTCTCTAGGGCCGAGCCTTCTTTTAGAATTCAAGGGTAGGTTGAATACCTTAAGAAGAAGTTTGTTATCTCAGTCTTTCTGTGAGGTCTTGTTCCCTAGTGTAGGCCAGCAGGGAGTGACTTAGTAATCTATCTGTTCACGTAGACTATAATCAAGCACAAACAGGGAACTAGAGGAGAAATAAGGGAGAATCGATGGCTAAACGATGAATTAAGACAAAAAACATAGGAAATGTCACTTAAGCCTAAGTCAACGGAGAAATAGAACGAAAAGGTGTTAAGGGGGGGCTTAATTAATTAATTACTCACCTTAGGAGGAAAAGCACCTAACTTAAGTGAGGTCAATGGTGAATTAGATCGGGAAGAGTATAAAGGGAGGAATTTGACCTAATTCCTCATTATGCTATGTTATGATTTGATGTTGAGAGTTCCCAGAGGAGGAGGAGATTCGACTTCTACTGTTTTGTGGATTTCCGGAGGAAACCACCACCATTGATCGGTTTCAGTGTTGAGAGACACACCCTGGCCCATCGAAGATACCATCCAGGTATTTCACTGTGTGATTCAGGAGTATCCAGTTTGTAGTGTTGCGCAGCTCAGCCAGTGAGGGCGCAAGGTCAAATAGAGGGTTTGTGTAGCTGCACGAGATCAGAGCTCGAATTGCAGATTCCTTCCGACCCAGTTGAGATCCAGCCAGGGCGCATAGATTGAGCCACCTACCATCAGATTCTGACAGTGGAATCCTTTAGAGTGTAGCATTCATCCATCCAGGACACAGCTCTTGTGGAAGGACAGTTGGGGTTATAGACGGAGCATCAAAGCAGATCTAGGGAAACCCTTCCGACCCAATTCCGCATTTGCCAGGGCGAACATTTTGAGTCATATAACAGTTGATTCCGTTGGTGGAATCATTTGAGCGCATCCAGAGAGCCCAGGAGATGCGCAGACCCCCAGGGGATGAGATCTAAAGCATCAGAGGACAGATATTCCATCCGACAGTCACCAGAATCAACCTAGAGGCCAGGGCGCTTCTATTGAGACAGTTTCCAGCTCATTCCGACGGTTATAGCCTTCCGAACGAGTTTTCCAGTTTGTAGCAGTTATCGGGCTTCTCCGGAACCACTGATTTTGCCGATCTATCCATGCATGCATCAGATCTGCCTTCATCTTCTGGTCACGAGTATTTTATGTTGTTTGCTTGCATTCCAGTGACGATCCAGGAGATCTAATTGATGACTATTTTCTATATTTCCAGTATTTCATTGTATTTCCCTACTTAAAACTCATAATACATATTATTGGGCGGTTGTTGTTCCTTATTTCCGCATGCATCATATATATATTGTTTAAACCATAATGTATAACATGCACATGCGACAATCACAAAACATCTCAAGCACATAACTAAAATGCATCCAAAAACCCCCAGAGTATCAGATATGAAGATAAAACGCATCCAAAAACCCCCAAAGTATCAAATCTGTGAGACAGAACACTAGATCAGCCGTAGATATCCAGATCAACTAGATCAGGGATATTTCACTTTCAGCTTTCCCTTAGAAAATTGCCAATCATCCCCTAGCTTCTTACTAGTCCCTTCCAGACGTCGGGATGTGATGATGTCCAAGGTAGTCAACCTTCAGACTCTTTGAGTCAGTCTTTTGAGCTTTTGATTTTTCACGATCCCTTTCTGAGATGGATTGAGCGCTTTCCTAGAAGTCTGACTTGGCATAATTTTGTCCCTCCCTCTTGCCTCCATGAGCTAGACTTTACGATTTCCGATGATATGATACATGCTCTAAATCATGTTAATTTTGTGCTTAACTTGTCATTGTTTTGGTTTATGATGAAGCACAGAGGTAGGTATTATGAGATATTGCTACGATGGTTTCACTAGTTATTTGACTACATCTAGCATTCAACCAATAGGTAAGTAGAGGTAGGTAGGAATTTGCATCCATTGTACATACCATCTGCATATCATGTTAGCATAGTGGTAGTTGCATTTTCATATTGTATTGTTTCATTATGTATATACGTATGCTCATGATCATATGCTAGACTAGAGATCCTCTTTATTTTATTATTATATCATTTATGAAGAAGGGGTGATACCACCACCCTAAGGATTACTAATACATTTTGTTGAGATTTAGTAGGCATAGGTCATACTAGAGATGTTGAGGTTCTCATGCGCTCTACGGTGAGCACATGTCCCCGAGTTGGACCCAGATGTTATCCCCTACCCTAGGGATAACTAAGGAGATCACGTCTCGAGGCCGACAGGTCCTAGACATGGAGTACCGAGAGCCAGACGACTTGAGCATGGCCCCGAAGGGCCCCTCTTTTCTTCAATGCAGTTCATTTATCAGCAGCAACAGTATCCACCCCACCAGCTTGTTCCTGAAGTAGCAGTAAGTCTTGTTCCATGAGGTAATGAGTTTGGGTATCATGGTATGTGTCACTCTGATTCTTGAAGCACTTGAATACGTTGCATTTAATTCTCCTTCATTTCATAACGCTTGCTTGGAAATTATGCTCTTTGACTTGTTCATACCTGGAAGGGTGACATGGTACCCTAGTAAGTTGATCACCCTTTAGGATGGGTTGCCACTGGGTGGGACTGTGAAAGGTCATCGTCTGTTCCCTCCATACTTACCACTTTCCATCTTCATTCCTCTCATTTCCCCCTACCTTTGTTCGGGCATTGGGATTGGCCGCACTATGAAGGGTTGTACCTTGCCTTGTGGGAAGAAGGGGCTAAAAGACTAGAGGGTAAAAGTAGTTGGCAAGAGTTAAAAGCCAATATTGAAACCTTTGAGNCGCCCAGGGATTCCCGAGAAAGCAGTAAAAGGCTTCTCTGTAAGAAAGGGGAACCCATAAAGATAATTAAACACTCAAGGCACTAGTTGGTGGATAGGAGGTCTCATCACAAGCCGGCCTATTATGACTATGGGCATGTAGCGGTATGACACTACCACCTATCGAGTCACCAAACCAAGGTAGTGGCTCTTGGTGGAATAGCCAAGAGAAAGGGGGTCTCATCACGAGCCAGCCTTCTCATCTTCGTGAAATGTTTGTGGATAACGCTGTCACCTCTGGTCATCAAGCCAGGACTGTGTCCCTCAACTCTTCCTTTGAATAACAAAAGCAAAAGATCAAAAGATAATAAAGATAAGAGTAAAAGGTAGTAAATGGGCTAGGAAACAATGGCATCTATGATAAGGTGCAGCTTTCCCTCTACAAAGGCAACCTACTTTCTGCTGATAATTTTGTGGTTAAGTGTCCTTTTGAGGTGCCCTTGCAAGTGTTTTTCATACCAATGATTAGCACATACAATAATACTCAAAACACATAACACTCCTCTCAATCTTTACAACTCTAAATGTTGATCTAACAATTCTAAGCATGCATGAAATTGACACATGTTTTTGGTCAACATGACCCTGGAAAAACCCCCATGGGGAAAACCAATTAGAGCTAGATGTATATATTTGGAGATCTCAAAGCATAAATACAACAAGTGAACCTGGTACAATAGGAAACAATCTTGGATGCTTTGGAGTCCCTTGTTGATGTGCCTGCTAGCCAATGAAAGAAGGCGCCCTTAGCCTTGTTGCGCCCTTCTTTCCTTGCTAAACCCTTATCCTCTTTAGCTTGTTGTTTTCCTTTGCTTTGAGATGCCTTTGCATTTACCCACTTGTAGATGTGCCCTCCTTGAAGAAGTATTGAGATATTTGGTGAAGCTCTTGGACATGTGCGCCCCCTCTCTTTGGTACACCCTACTCTTGTCCAAACCCCACAAATGGTGCGCCCCTACTCCTTGGGTGCGCCCCTCTCACTCAAACCCTTCTCCATGCTTAGAACACTCTTCTCCAAGCTTTGCTCACTCCGTAAGAGAGTGCGCCCTTCTCCTAGAATGTGCCCCTACTCCCTTAGAATGTGCCCTTGATGCTACAATGCACCCCTTGCTTGAGTGTGTGCGCCCAAGTCCATGGAAGCACCCTACTCTTCAAGCCTTGGACCCTCCAAGCTCAAGTGGCTAAACCTTCTCCCTTGTGCGCCCTCCTCTCAAGAATGCACCCAAGTGCTCCAAACCCTCATCCTCTCTTCTCTTCACTTCCTTCTCCTCACCCAAGTCTCTCAAGTGAGCAAGTGAATAATGAATCTCTTTTATGCCCTATTCCCTCCTTTAGCCTCTCTTTGGCCAAACCCTAAAACATCAATGGCCTAGATCCAATCTAGCCAAGTCTAATCAATGGGTGAGATCTAATGCAAAAATCTCACTTACGAAACCCACTTTCCTTAGTTTGATTTATGTCCTTTAACTCACTCACAAAATGAATTAAATATCACTTTAATGACTTAAGTGACATATTTCACTTTTGACTTAAATGTCCTAAGTTAAAGTGAAATTAGAATCATAAAGTAAAGTAATGAGGGTAATAGTCTCCCCCTTTGTGTTTAGAGACTCACAAACACAAGGGGACCACTTTCCAAGCTACCCAAATCTCAACACTCCCTCTTACCAAGGAAAGTGCCCTTCACCACCAATCTCATTCCTATAGTGGACATGGTTGCATACTCACAAATACTCGGTGAGTATGGGTGTACCCTGATCATCAAAAGTAGTCTCTGACAAAGATCTGCTCAACTTGCGTGATCTATAGATGGAAGTGCATCTCCACCTATCCAAGATCACCTAGATCTTGGTATCAAACCAAAGATCTAAACCTTGGTCTCCCACCAAGGATTTCTAACTCCTGGCATCTCGCCAACGGTCACTACTCTTGGCATCTCACCAAGAGTCTCCCCCTCTTGGTATCTCACCAAGAGTATCTGGATCTTGGCATTATTGACCCCAAAATCTCACCCTTGAGATTTGGATGGTCAAAGGGCCAGTCTATCCTTTCAGGTTGGCATTCAGAGGTTATTCCTGATAGCATAGGACCATCATTCAGAGGTTTTCCAGGCACATTGATTCTTGTTCTGGTCAATTAGAGGATGGTTTCGTACATGAGTTAAGTTCAGAACTTGTTTCAGTGATTTTTGATTTATTATAGAATAAGGTTTCAATTCCAGGCAATGTTGTATATCGCGTCTCAGGGAAAGTATCGGCGAGGGTCTGGAATGTAAGTTCTCAGTGACATCGGTGGAAAATATCGGAATATCTTGGAAAATGTTGCAAGACAGGGGTCTAACTCGAAATATCTCGAAATATTTCGGATATATTGAACAGGGGTTTAACTCAGAATTTATCGGAATATCAGAGATATATCGGAGAGTTATACAACATTGATTCCAGGTTTGAGTATGAGAGATTTGCAACATTATGGGACACTTCTTGCCCATGAGAATCTTATTGACCCCTCACATCAGTTATTTGACAGCATATTCTTACTCCATGTCCAATTCTGCTTCCAATGAGTATAAACTTGATGGTATTTGGACAACTTTGTTTTTTGGTGATGAGGTGGCATAGGTGATGATGTGGCAAGGTGAGGTGGCGACCCATGTGGGGCCCACACGCTTAAATCTGGGCCATTTTCCTCCTAAAACTGGGCCCACTAGTCGCCCAACACTTGCTAAATAAAAACCGCACAAAGCAAAGAAGTTTCCCAAAGTCATAAAGCGTTCTAAAAGAAAGTCAAAAGTCAAACTAGGCGAGTTGTCTTCTTTCTGCTTTTAGCTTTCCGCTTTTAACTTTATTCTTTTTCCCTTTCCAAGCTTTCCCCTTTCCTGCTATAGCTTTTGCTTTTAGCTTTCTACTTTTTCTTTTTTCCCTTTTCCTTCCCCTCTTTCACTCATGCAACCTAACTTTCCCTCATTCCCGTAACCTAGGCAACCTATTTCTCTCCATGAGGTTCGCCCTTCCTAGCTTTTTGGCCATAACTTCCTCAAACCTAACCAGTTTTGACCCATTTGACCTCCATTCTGCTCCAAATAACCCTCGGATTTGACCAGAAGGCTTGGGAAAGTATTGCTCAGCTAGTTTTAGCAGGCATTCATGCAGTGACACATGGCTGATGGACAGATTGACACTTGGGCGAGGAATACTGGCTAGCTTTTTGCCTAGTTTGGAAACATCAAGGCAAATTCTTCATGCATTTAGCTATATATGCAGCATTCTTTCACAGTTGACAGATTAATCACTCTATTGCAGGAGCATTACTACTCTCTCATTCTATTCTATCTCTCATTCTAGCTTTGGATTCTCAATTTCTTGGAGATCATTGTAACAGTTCTTGGCTTTTCTCTGTGATGGAGCCATTCCTCTAATTTGACATGAATAAAGAGTCTTATGTGTTGATTTCGGCCTAGATTCTTGTTGTTGAATTGGATCTCTAACTAATTGCAAGTGTTTGAAGCTCATCCTTCACTGGGGGTCGATTTGGCACCTTTGAAGCACTCTTCCTTCTTGATTTACTGTCTTTTTTCATTCTAATGGTTTGCTCTGCTTAGGGTTTTCCACCAAAATTCATTTAAAATCAATTTTTATGCAAGTTTTGGGTGAGGTTATCTAACCCTCATCCCAAAACCATCTTGTGCTTGTTTGATTTTTGTTTTGCAGGTCAAATCTCATCCATCAAGCAGCACTCCCTAAGGTAGCCTCCCTGTGGTTGGCATGCACCAGCCCAAAACGAGAGGGGTGACATCAATTGTGACCGTAGGATCCACCCCAAAATTAAGCCTAGTTTAATTCCCTCAATCTACAACCAACCTAAAGCCTAGGGTGTCAAATTTAGCCTTAACAGGCATCTCACCAAGATACTCAACTTGGCCTCTGACCAAGTGACTTCCACCTGAAGTGGATCCAGAACCTGATCTGCTCGTCTTCGTAGCCAAGTGAGGCTCAAGCCTCTATGGTGCCATGCTGCTCCTCCTCATCAATCTTTGATGCTCTGAAGCCCCTGCACCAACCCTCTGTCTCAACAACTCTGAAACTGAACCTGTCCCGGGTGGACCAGTCACCCCTAAAGATGGTGTCCTCGAAAACGGAGTCTGAGCTCCCTCTAAATCACTACTTTGAGTCAATCGGCCCTCCTCAACTTTGTCTCCCCACCTGACGCTAGATGGTGTAACAACTGATAAACAACTGACGAACGCACATTCCCTCGCATACTCAGCAACGAATTCAACCTCCTCTGTTGTCGCTGCAGTATCATCCTTCTTCTTCTTCTTCTTCTTCTTCTTGGGACATTGTCCTGCATAGAGACCCGTCTCTCCACAAGCAAAGCATCTCATTGTGCTCATGTCTCCCTCTTGCCCACCGCCACTCTGTTGTGGTTTGGCCCCTCCCATGGGACCCTGTCTAGCACCTCTGTCATTCTTCTTCTTGCCCTTAGTCCACAGAGCAAGGTCCTCATCACCCTGAGTAATCCGCTGTTGTCCTAAAGAATCTGAGGTGAGTCTCGTCTCCTCCTAAACGAAATCATCCCAAAGTCTCTCCCAAGTAGGCATAACCTCTTGGTCAACAATGCCTCGAACAAATGGACCCCATGGTTTGGTAAAGTTGTTTAAGGTTGTCCTCACCGTAAAGTTTGGGTCCAATATCTCTCTGACGGTTGCAAGTTCATCTCTGATCTGAGTGAATCTGCCAAGGAATGATGTAACCGGCTCAGAATCGAGCATCTGAATGCTCCTGAGCCTGTCCTGCAGAACCATCTTCCGGTTCTGGTTTGGACTCTGGTAAAGCTTGCATAAAGACTCCCACATCTCAAATGCCTAGTCTTTACCAGTCAAATGTGGAATGACGTGGTCTCTCACCCCGTCACAAATAGTCATTTTGCTTTGATGTTCCTCTTCTTAAACTCTGCCACCAACACGAGAGCAGTGACAGGAGGAAAAACAACGAGAGTATGAACTCTATCCCATAGTTCAAGGTCCTCTAAGGCGAAAGTGATCCTGGTCTTCCAAGGGGACCAGTTGCTAGCTCTGTCTAGCCTATATTCTGCCTGCATCGGGGACACCGACATGGTTTTCTACTAAAGCTCACACTGATGCTAAAACAACATAAGAACACTGCCTCACCCCTGTCAACACATGTGTGAAAAGAGGCAGTAGAACTACAACCTCACTGCTGACAAAACAGGTGTGATAAGAGGTTGTCTAAATCAGCCTCACTCCTGTCCACGCAGGTGTGATAAGAGGCTGTCCAAAAGTGTCAAAAATCAGTTCCGCAACTGTCAACAAATATGCCCACAAGCTTTCCACAAACTCAGTCAACACGTTGTCCAAAAATCTGCCAATAAGTTGTCTCAAAACTGTCCACTGAATGCACTATAAATCAGCAAGTCTTTGCCACCAAGGGCTCTGATACCATGAACAGAAACGAGGTACTATCAGGCTGCTAAATCTGATCTGTCTTTGACCAGATTTTAGCTCTAAGTTTTATCTTCCAGAACTTTCCTTGGCTGCCTTTTAGGACAGCAAACTGTTTGGTTACTATCTGTTGATAATTTTTGTGGTTAAGTGTCCTTTTGAGGTGCCCTTGCAAGTGTTTTTCATACCAGTGATTAGCACATACAATAATACTCAAAACACATAACACTCCTCTCAATCTTTACAACTCTAAATGTTGATCTAACAATTCTAAGCATGCATGAAATTGACACATGTTTTTGGTCAACATGACCCTGGAAAAACCCCCATGGGGAAAACCAGTTAGAGCTAGATGTATATATTTGGAGATCTCAAAGCATAAATACAAGGAAAACTACAACAAGTGAACTTGGTACAGTAGCAACCAATCTTGGATGCTTTGGAGTCCCTTGTTGATGTGCCTGGTAGCCCATGAATGAAGGCGTCCTTAGCCTTGGTGCACCCTTCTTTCCTTGCTAAACCCTTAGCCTCTTTAGCTTGTTGTTTGCCTTTGCTTTGAGATGCCTTTGCCTTTACCCACTTGTAGATGCGCCCTTTTTGAAGAAGTCTTGAGATATTTGGTGAATCTCTTGGACATGTGCGCCCCCTCTCTTTGGTGCGCACTCCTCTTGTCCAACCCCCACAAATGGTGTGCCCTTACTCCTTGGATGCGCCCCTCTCACTCAAACCCTTCTCCATGCTTAGAAAACTCTTTTCCAAGCTTTGCTCACTCCTTAAGAGAGTGCGCCCTTCTCCTAGAATGTGCCCTTGATGCTAGAATGTGCCCTTGATGCGAGAATGTGCCCCTTGCTTGAGTGTGTGTGCCCAACTCCATGGAAGAACCCTACTCTTCAAGCCTTGCGCCCTCCAAGCTCAAGTGGCTAAACCTTCTCTCTTGTGCGCCCTCGTCCTCTCAAAAATGCACCCAAGTGCTCCAAACCCTCATCCTCTCTTCTCTTCACTTCCTTGTCCTCACCCAAGTCTCTCAAGTGAGCAAGTGAATAATGAATCTCTTCTTTGCCCCATTCCCTCCATTAGCCTCTCTTTGGCCAAACCCTAAAAGATCAATGGCCTAGATCCAATCTAGCCAAGTCTAATCAATGGGTGAGATATAATCCAAAAATCTCACTTAGGAAACCCACTTTCCTTAGTTTGCTTTATGTCCTTTAACTCACCCACAAAGTGAATTAAATGTCACTTTAATGACTTAAGTGACATATTTCACTTTTGACTTGAATCTCCCAAGTCAAAGTGAAATTAGAATCATAAAGTAAAGTAATGAAGGT
>JASDQU010106116.1:101545-112488 GCA_032191745.1 Picea mariana
TGAACTCATTTGTAAACATGGCCAAGACAAGTGATCAAATCTGATCAAATAACAAATTGAAATCTACACTAAACTCAAAAAATCCCAGCATGAGTACAAACTCATTGATATTGAAATCCAAAAATGATGGTTCATGCATCATCCCATCTAGGGAAACTCCCTCTTCATAGGAAAATCCTCCAACCACTAGAGTAAAAGTCTTATCAAGGTCAACTCCCTCTTGATAAGAGAATTCTTTTGTAACAATCTTATCTTGGGACTCTTCCATACTCCCATTAGCTGCAATCAATGAATCAATCACTGATTCCACAGTTGTTTCTCTAACTATCTCCTCAAGGTTGGAGGCACACTCCTCCATTGTGGATTTCTACCATACCTAGTCAACTAGATCTGCAAGTATTCTATAAAGGCTAATTTCTCACACTCCTTTGGACAAAATCCGACCAGATGCATTTGTCTAGCGACGACAATGAAAACTTTCATCCATATACTGACTAAAATACACACGTTCGTCGATATACGGAAGCAATATCACTTTGACTAGTCATATTTTGTGTGCTCAAAGATCGTCGAAATTTTGAACACTTGTCGATATCCCGACAACATTTGCGGGTCTTTAAAAAACCAAACAGTTGTTTGAAAGTCCTTAACGGTCATTGACTTGGTCAGGTTTGACTTGGTTGACTATCGTCTGATGTGCGACAAAAGTTAAATATTTCAACAATTTAGTGGTAGTTGCGACATCTATAAAAGATTAATCGTATGTTCATTATTCAACGCATGTAATAGTCTCTTTTCTATGACCTGCACCTTGTTTCACATCGAATTCTTGATTTATATAGCTTGGATTTTCGACGTACTTTGAAGGTTAAACTAGAAATTTTTAATATCTCTTTGTCTCGTTTTAAATACTCATGACATAATCGACCAACTATTTTTTGTGGGTACAGAAGTTTAATTTCCCTAGGAAATAGATATGAACATGTCTACTTAACTGCTTCTATTGGCCTAGTTCGCATTTATAATTGTTTAATGATTTACTTACTTTCTTATAGTGAATCTTTGAAGCTTATGTGGTAAAAATGTATATATTTATATGGTTAATTTTGATCTCTTGAGTAATTGTTGACTAGTACTCTTTAAAAAATTAGTAAATCAATGACAATAATGGCTTAATTAACTCCAGACGTACAAATGGGCTCAATATTTGACGACATTTGTACTGTAAGAAAAAAATGGTATATTGTACTAATATTGCATCTATAGTCTTTTTTGTTGTAATAGGAAATCCCAATGCCAAATAATAGTAGCAACATTATGCATCATGGAGAAAATGAAAGGAATATTTCTAGGTTAAAGGAGGCAATGGAGGCAAGGAAAAATGTGAAACTTGAATGCCCTTGTAATAAATGCAAGGGATTTAACAGAAGAAGACTTCTATTTAAAACAGTTAAGACACATTGTTCGAAATATGGGCATGTTGAAGGGGGGTTCTCATATCGTCCCATGTCATGTTATTCAATATTATTATATATTGTACTCTTTTTATTGACTGTAATATTTATAATTTTTCTTTTGTTTTAATATTTGTTATATACACTAATTTTATTGATTTATTTTTGTAATTATAAAGGTAAATCCTCCTAGGTTTCTATCGTCGGAAGAATATGCAGTGCCTAGTAGTAGTAGAAATATTGTTTTACAAGTTGAGGAATATGGTCGTATGGATATTGAAGATTATCATGATCAAGTTAATTCTATGGAATTAGAAGATGAAACCAATAATACTATTGAGCCAGATGATGGGACAAATAGATTGATCGTGAACATCTTTGATCCTATCGACGAGGATGAAAACTTTGATGATATTCATGATATACCTTTGCTTGAGAAGGAACAACAACCCCTTTATGAAGGCTCAAGAACAAAAGTTCTCTCAGTTATAATGTTGTTGGTGAACTTGAAGGTATTGAATGGTTTGTCAAACACTTGTCTCACACAGATCTTAAGGTACATAACAATATATTTAGTCACATCTACGTAAATGTCGATTTTTTTTTTCTCTTTTTTAGTGTCAATTAGTGTAATATATTAAGAATTCAATAATTTTTATTACTATTATTTACATTAACTAGTTATTTTTTTATGTTGTAGATTGCCAGGTGAATTTTTCTTACCCCCGTCAAATAATTTACCTCACACATACCGAGAGTTATTTGCCATGTTGAAAGATATTGGAATGGAGTATCAGGATATTGATGCATTTCCTAATAATCATATTATATATTATGGACAATATGCATCGGAAATGAAATGCCCACAATGTCAAATCAGTAGATATCGAACCGATCAAATAACAAAAAATGTGTCTCACAAGGTTCTTCATCATATTCTGATAATTCCACATTTGCAGCGACTATTTAGGTGTGAAAGAATAGCACAATTTATGGATTACCATGCAAGACACATAAGTGAAGATGGTTTTCTTTGAATTCCTGGAGATGCCTCTACATTTAGGTACATTGAAGAAAGATGGCCGATTTTTAAAGAAGAATCTCGTAATGTTAGGATTTCATTTGCAGTGGATGGTGTCAATCCATTTGGTAAGCTTAGGTCTATTTAATCAGTGTTGCCTATTTTTGTTATAAACAATAACCTTCATCCTTGGATGTCAATAAATATGGAGCACACAATGTTGGAAATGAGTGTTCCAGATAGTTGTTTATAATATTTGTTTGAACGTAGCGCCATTTCATTTGTACTCCTATTCATTATTATTGCATTATTTCTTATACATAAACAAGGTATTAATTGCATGTACTTTCAACCAATTAGGTAAGTACCAAGTGAAAGAAATGAATGCATATATTGAGCCTCTTGTTGATGAGATACTAAAGTTATGGGATGGAATCACTATGTATGACATCTCTAGACCAATTGGGAAAAAAAAAATTCAATTCCATGGAATACTTACATGGACAATTCATGATGCCCCGGGGCTAACACATTTTTGTGGTATGTAATGTCACAGTACTACACTTTAATAGTATATAATTTTATGAAAATATTATGCATGTTTCTAATATTAATTTCTTGTTATATAACTAATATTACCTGTCACATTATTAATCCATATCTTGCAGGTCTTCAAACGAAGGGTAAATTTTCATTTTCAGTTTGTGGTCCTATGATGAAATCTCACCATTCAAGAAGTTTAGGAAATGAGGTGTTTGATGAGTATAGGCACTTCCTTCCTAAGAACCATAGGAATCGAACTACCGAAAAATATTGTTTCAAAGGAAAAGAATAGATTGCAATAAAACCATGAAGAATGACACCTCACCTATGGAAGTTGGCATATAATATAAATCATCAAAGTAAACAATTCTACTAAGTATCACACAAAATATTTCACAACTTTTATTTTTATTGAATTATGTTCACTGTATATAACAATTATTTTTGTATATTTAATTCATTTATGTTTCATAAAGGTCATCAAGGCATTGATGGGAAGCTTCCACTAGGAATGAAAAATTGCCCCATACAATTCAGTAGGTTGCCATACTATGAGCACCTACAAATAGATCATTTGTTTGATACAATGCATATCAGGAAGAATGTAACTGAAACGTTGTGGATAATCTTATATGGAAGGAATGGAAAAGAAAAAATTGTCAAAGTTTGTAGTGACATTCAGGAAGCCAATCATGCAATGCACGATTTGATTGATTCAAATAGAAAATTTGGAGACCAAAATAGTCTTCCATGGTTATTTGCAGATCAGGAAAACAATGTTGTAAAAGAGACGATTTGAAAAATTGAATTCCCCACCGGATTCTCTTCAAACATAAAGAATATCTTAACGAAGAAAGGTGCCTTTGGTGGGGTAAAAACTCATGACTGACATACCTTCATTAAGGTAATTATTTTGGTACATAGATTTATATTTTGGTAATACTTCTTTTTAGAATTTTAATTTTGTTTTCTTTTAAAAAAAATAATGATTATTTTTTTGTAATTACAATATGTTCTACCACTATATCTCCCTGACAACTTTGACAACAATGTAAAACAAGTTATATATGATATTTGAAAATACATGAGGTAAGCAAAATGTTTGTCGTGAGACTTGTCATGTAATGTTTTACTTTAATTAATGTATATAATTTGTTGTTGAAATGTATGATTTTCTTGTATAATCATGTGTAGCTGGTTGTCATCTAAAGAAATCCATAAAGAAGATATAAAATATTGAAGGAGAGAAATTCCTAGGCTAATGTGTGAAATGCAAAAGCATCTACCTCCGAAACTTTTCAATACTCAAGAACACTACCTCTTACACCAAGTTGAGGAGATTAAAATTTGTGGACCTGTACACAAAAGGTCAATATGGATGGTGGAGAGGCACTTGAAGTCATTGAAGGATTTTGTTAGAAAAAGAGCACGTCCTAAGGTTTTTATGGTGGAGGGATATATGATATATTAATCCTTGGTGTATATTAGTCAGTATCTTCCTAAAATTAGCAACAAAAATGAAGGTGCCTCGCATTTGGGATGTCAACTCTATCAACAAATTTGAAGGGGAGGTCTTGGTCGAGAAAGGTAGAGTGAGTAAAGTGAAAGGTAATTATTAGATGGTAGCTAAGATCTATAATACTTTGCATTATTAATTTTTATCTTTATTGTACTTATTAATTAAATTTTATTTTTCCATCAATTATTAATCTTTATTATTGTTAGTAATTTTTATTTTTTTTTCATACAGTTGGTCGAGAGTGGGATGCACTACATTTATTCATCGAAAACAATCGTGATTGGATGAAGTTATGTATAGATCAATTTAATATACAATGTAATGGTAGGTTATCATGGGAAGGGATGGCTACGTTGCTTAAAAAATATCATCATAATCAAGATATCAATCTTACTCTGAGGGAAATCGAGTTAGCATATGGTTTAAAACATAAACATGCAAACATATATATAATTCGTCCACATCATGTTTCAGTTATTTTCGAATATATTAATCTAGGTCATGGTGTGTTTTTTTTATAAATTTTTACAGAGTCTAAATATGTTTATTCATTGACAACACATTTTTTATGTGTCGGGCATATTGCAATTGAAACACTACAAGGCTATGTGGTTCAATGGTCATAACTTTCGCATCAAAAAGTTGTATGACATGAAGAAAACCTCTAATAGTGAGATAACTATAGTATTTCAGGTCACTCATGTTTCCTCTAGAAGTGATAGTCATCCAACAATATCCAAAAATAGATAACATGGATATTTGAATGATATAATTGAGTGTGACTTTAATTCCTTCAAGTTAGTTATTTTTTATGTTAAATGGTACAGGTTATAGATGAATGAATGTGATCCTAAAAGAACTATTATTGAGCATGCCATTGGATTTACCATGGTTAATACAAGGACGTTTGAGCCCAATACATAAACTTATGTTCTTCCAAGCAAATGTGAATAGGTCTTTTATTTATAGGTTCCAGGTAAAGCAGGTTGGTTGTACATTGTTAGATACAATCCAAGAGGAAGGCCTATAAAGTATAATGTACTAGAAGAAGATGATATTGAATAAGAAGAAGTTGCAAAGGAGCATGAGGTAGATATAATGTCAGATGAAGAAATCAAAGAAGTTCAGCCAGATGTAGATGACAATTATGTTCTCGATGATGATATTGACAATGATATTATGATCAAAAATAACATTGATGACGATGTTGATCTGGCCAATCCTTTCAACGTCGATTTTGAACCTAATGATACAAATGTAGAGTTGGATGAAGAAGAAGATAAATGATATCATCATCATCGTCGTCGCTATAATCATTTTTGTTGCTTTCACTTCCATCGCCATAATCAACATTTGTCGTCGTTGTCATTGTCATCGTATTCGTGGTCATCGTCATCATCATCGCCATTTTTCATCTTCATCATAGTCATCATCGTCATTTCCATCATCATTGTCTTCCATTTTCATAATCTTTTCCATCCTCATTGTTAGTGTCATCGCGTCATTGTCATTATAATCATCATCATCATCATTGCCATCATCATCATTGCCATCATCATCATCTTCCATTTTCATAATAATTATCATCATCATCATGGTCATCATGATCGTCATTTTCATCGCCATCGTCATCATGTTCATCATCATCAGCATTGTCATCGACATAGTCATGATCATGATCATCATCGACATTAACCCTACAACATCGACCGATGAAAATGGTCATGTTGACTACTCCTCCAGGTAAAAAACATAGTCATGATATTTCTATTAATGAAACATTGTGAATACAAATAATAATAACTTACAACGATGTCCTTCTACGCTTTCTATTTTTGTAGTGGATTCCCCTATAGTGCAACAACGCCCACTGGTACGTCGTACTACTAGAAGTAGTAAAATGGTGGAGATGACGCATAGTCATGGAGAATGACCATAAGAGGGTCCAACAACTAAAGGGGGTGAAGACCAATGTATGTCTGATGATTTACTAAAGACGTTTATGAAAACTAAAAAAGATAAATCAAAGAAATGACTATAAATATTTTTAGGAAAAAAATTATTTATATTATAAATTATTAGTTGTGCAGTTTTTGTTTAAATTAATATGCATTATTTGGTATGGGGAATTGAGAGTGATGCGAGGGAGAGGAGAGGCCAAACGATATTCCACCTTCACGTGGTTGGACCTGTTTAATAGAGATTAAATTATTATAAAAACCAAGAGGAGCTCATTAAGGTATTCCTATTATTCATTTAATGATACTTTTTTTAGAGATTATTGAATGTGAATATTTTAGGTGGCATTGTCAGTGTTATCATGATCAATATTGTCATCATCATTGTCATTGTCATCATCAAGATCTTTAATTCCATCATCATTTTCTTCCATTTTCATTATCATCATTGTGATCATATCATCATCATCATTGTCATCATCATTTTCATCATCATCGTCATTTTCATAGTGATCATCATCATTGTCATTGTCATCATTAGCATGAACGTCAACATTGCCATATTCGTCATCTTCTTCCATTGTCATCATCACCATCATCATCGTCATCATGATCAATATTTTCATCGTCATTGTCATCATCATCGTCATTATTGTCATCATCATCATCATTGTCATTGTCATCATCAAGATCGTCATTGCCATCATCATTTGTTTCTTGCATTGTAATTATCATCATCATGATCATCATCATCTTTGTCATCATTAGCATGATCATTGTCATTGTCATCACCATCATTAATTTCATTGTCATCACCATCATTAATTTCATTGTCATCATCATTGTCACCTTTATCGTCGTGACTATCATTGTCATCATCATCGTTGCAGTTTTCATTGTCATCATAATCATCGATGATAACATCCCTAATCCCTGTAACCACTTTACATCATATTACTATGACCGTTTATATCATGCCCAACTCACTATCCTACAAAACCGTATAAGCCTAAGGATTTATATCTATAACACCTAATACCTAACATTGGTAAATCCTAAGTCCATTAACCCCTTACACCTAATTAACCCCCAAAATTGTTAACACCTAACCCTTTACCCATAAACCCTATAACCACAACAAACTTAATATAAATTGTATTATATATAAAACCTTACTATAAATTGTATTATATATAAAAATTTACTATAAATTGTATTGTATATTTGTTATATAGTACAATTTATATTATATAATATAAATTGTATAATATATTTGTTATATTAAATGACATTTTAATAATACATATTTTATAAAACCTGCCAAAATTGAAAACTTGTATCAAATTGAAAAACCATAGAAAATGACAAAAAAAACCCTCTTGATAGGATCAAGATCCCAATATAAAATCATTCTGATTGGCATGACAGGAGACACGATGAGACAAAGAGCGACAGAGGATTGACAATGAGACAAAGGAGACCCTAGCTTGAGCGACAAAGGAGACACCACACTAGCAATGTCGCCCAAATCTGTAATTTTTTTCTAATCCTTTACAAAGGCATCATAGATAATCAATATGGATTGTACCAAAGGAGTTTTGAAGATCAAGGAAAATCCAAAATCTGTCTCATTTGAAACCTCCCCTAATTTCTATCTTACAAGACTGTAGGGGGCATTAATGGAAGCAACATATCATTTTGTTGGGATTATGTTCCACATTTACACTTGTGCTTATCCATTTTTTTCTCACATAGAATTTTTTTGAAACATGAACACTTCAAACTTTATGTTTTCTAATTTTGGCATCTGGTAGAAATATCAAATATTTATGTATAAAATATGCAATTAGTCTGCAAATTTGTTAAGGATCAAATTATGTGCATTATAAAATTATAAAGTATGATTTTTTTAATTATAAAAAATATTTGTATATCTTTTGTACTCGCCATTTTCATGCTATATTTAGATCCTATCTTTTCAAAAAGTTGGTGTATATATATCCTTGTCTTGGTAACTTAGGATTTTGCCAAATTATTTCATTTTGCATCCTGGTATTCAATTCATGTGTTTGTTTTAATTTGTGTTATAACAAACACTGGAGTGAGGATGTTTCCAATGTAAGAAGTGTGATATATTATGAAAAGTGTTGCCAAGACATTCTAACCTAGGGATCACATGTCTTCCCTAATTTATATAGAGTTGGAGAAGTTAGAACACTACATTTTCAAGGTGTAACAACCTCTTCTTCCATTTCAAGAAGTTTTTCTTCGTTGCTTCGTAGTGAGGAAATTATGCAAGATCTTGTATATAAATTATGGACCTTTGTTGATAGGTTTTCACCTTAAGATTGACATTGTTTGTTAATGTACATTTATTTAGGTTTTAATATTTTGTAATTTTATGTAATCGTATCAACTTTAGTGTCAATGAAATTACAACATACAGAGATACATTGATTTATAATTGTAGGTCTGCATTTATCCATTGATGCATTATAGAAGTTCGAATCTACCAAATTCAAACAATGTTATGCCAATTACATTGGAACCATAAAGAACATTGTCCATTCAGGCCAGATCAACACAGAAAGGGATGAATTCAAATTTTCCTCCCAACTTTCCAATGAGCAGTCTTAGTGTATCCTTTGCTTGAACTTGTATTTGACAACCTTGTTATGCTTGTGTCTGATGGTTACAATCTGCCTCTCATCTATGTGAATCAAATTCCAAAGGTATATTTAGTGTAAATTCTAGAACATATGGAATTGTGTGAATCCTAGATCTCTCCTAAATTAATTAATTGTTATGTATGTGTGATTTGTCAGTTATTTTCTTAATGGAAAATATTTTATTAAGGTTATGTGAATATTCACACTTATTTTCATAGTTGTTTATCTTGTCTCCTCATCTTCTCTAAAATTTGAGGTTCACATGATTTATTTCTGTTGGAAATACATAAGGTATACTCATTGATTTGTGACTTGTATGCAACCTCCCTTTATGAAATATTTGAGTGGCCATTTGTATTGTAGCTTGAAATCCATCCTTGTATTGTAGCTTGAAACATGGTATCTTGTACCCTAGAGACATGACAAAATTTGGCATGTGGTAGGGTGATCGTAGGAAGGCACCAACCATCTCGCAGTAGGTAAACCGATGATCTTCATATGAATTATTGTTGACAATCGTTCAATTAACTTGTTTATTTGTTGATCCAGATGAGCACACCAAAGAACGATGATCAGGGTGATGAAATAAATGATTCCCTCAACCCAACTGAAACAATTAGAAAGGGATTATGAAAGGAAAACAAATAACTCCTTCAATTGGCTAGTTGTAAAACTACAGAGGAGACCACATCAAGGATGAGAGAGTTAGAGTAGACTATATATCAATATACGATAAGCCCGATTTTTAAAATAGATTATTTATGACATATATTAATTTATGAATTTATTTTTCGTATGTTTATCTGAGCTAAACTAAAAATGGTTTCTTTCTACAAAAATATTTGGAACTGATGCAAGATCTTTGTCGTGGGGATGCTACTAGTAGCAGTGCTGCACAAACCCAACAACTCCCTGCCATGAGCCACATACCTTCGAGGCTATTTGCCTCTTTGTGTGTGGCTCAGACGACTGTAGCTATTGCGGCCCATGAGATGACCTCGTCGTTCATGCCAGACCATGGTGCACATGATGGTTTATTAGATGGTGAATCTCATGAAGAAGAGTCTATGTACTATTATCCTAGAGCAACACGTGTTCAAAGCACGGAAATAGTATTGGTCAAAAATTTTATGGACGGAAAAGTTGTTCCCTTGAAGATGCCACAAGTCCCAGGTAGTTATTAATATCTTTGTTAATTCCTATTATTTAAATATTGAAACCTGCATATTTCAAATTATTTCAAACCAATTATCATATCTTTTTGCAGGAAACAACATTTTTTACAGGACCTTGCATGAAAATGCGTTAGATATTTTTGGGCCCACCATTCGCACAGTGGAATTCCCAGAAAGAAAAAAGAATTGAAAGACAAACTTATTAACCATTTGGTCGGCATGTTTAGTGATTCGTTCAACAAACAAGATATCACCTCGAAGGTGGGTACATATTTGAAATATGTCAAAGATCAATATAGGGCTCAATTGATAAAAAAACCCCAAGCATGATAGTATTGTCACTATTCACGAGAGGGAATGGAAGAATATACTAGAGGATGCAAAGGATATTGCATTGAGACACGAAGGGAAGACACCACCTGACCTTGGAAGGTGTTAGGACCATATATTGTACCCTTTTTGCCCATATTTTTGCCATGGTTATACCCTCCATCATCTATATTTAGACTTATATTATCATTCCACTTGATCACTCCAAGGTACATAACGTCCTTTCTCATTACTACACGTTTAATTTGTTTTGCATGATATTTTACATTACTTT
>JASDQU010106116.1:112538-123147 GCA_032191745.1 Picea mariana
CTATTTACGAGAGGGAATGGAAGAATATACTAGAGGATGCAAAGGATATTGCATTGAGACATGAAGGGAAGACACCACCTGACCTTAGAAGGTAAATGATATTTTGAATTGAATATGCCAAAATTTCTTTAGTTGATCTATAGAAAAAAAATTGTTGTCTAAGTACATATTTGAAAATTTTTGTAGGCTCCCAGAAACGTCGAAAGACACCAAGGAAAGAATGTATAAACACGAGAAACACAAACTTGGACAAGGTGGATACCTAAGATTAAAAGCTAGAATTGTAAGTACCAAATAATTTTACCATATTATTCATATCATCATACACATTTTTTTAATTGCATCCAATAAAAAAAAGGCATCGTATTATCCAATGCAAGAGGATATGTTCAACATTGTAGCCACCAAAGAATACATGAAGATCAGCTTCAAGTTCAACTTCAAGTAGTGGTTGAACATAGAAAAAGATTGGGGCAAACATAATAGAATGACCCTTCGGGAGATATGGTATGTAAAATGACAAGATTGTAAATGTCCATTGCTTGTAAATACATATATAGACGATTAATTTATCACATCAATTAATGTGTCTATTTTTTTAAGCATGCAAGCAACCCCAGTTCATTTGACAACGGTACTGGACATGAACCCCATGATTCTGCTGGTGTGAAGACCCATCACGGTATGTGTATTTAAAATCAATTGTATATATTGATGATTAGTAATATTTAGTTGCAAATGGTGTAATTATAATGTTTCTTGTTTGAATGGAAGAGGATGTAGATTATACCAATGCTCATAGAGAAGAGGAACCGATGACAACCCAACCAATGGTGTAGACTACTCCTCCAGGTAAAAAATAGAGTCATGATATTTGTATTAATGAAATACTAATATGAATAATAATAACTAACCATGTACTTTTAACATTTTTTGTTGTTCTAGTGGATGCTCCTGTAGTGCAGCAACGTCCAGTGGTACGTCATATTACTAGAAGTAGTTCAATGGTAGAGACAGTGCATAGTCATGCAACATGGCTAGAAGAGGGTCCAACATCTGAAGGGGTTGAAAACAATGTTAGTAGTGATGATGTAGTACTGAAGAATTTTATTAAAAGTAAGAAATTGAAGAGGAATTGATTGTAAATATTTTTAGGACAAAATTTATTAATATAAATTAATAGTTAAATTAATATGCATGATTGGGTATGGGGAATTAAGAGTGGTGCGAGGGGGGGTGGAGGAGCCAAATGATATTCCACCTTCATGTGGTTGTCCATGTTTAGTAAAGAATATTTTTTTATCAAAACCAAGAGGAGCTCATTAAGGTATTCCTATTATCTATTTAATGATATTGTTTTTAGATATTATCGAATGTAATTTGATGTGGAATTTTATGTTCTCCCTTAACGTTGATGTTTTCTAATGTTAAATGTGAAAAAAGGTCTATTCTGAGGACTTGGAAATGTAGAATTCTTGCTCGAGTTAGTGATTGATTCAATGAACAGTGACAACAATATTGATAAATCGGATGGCAAGAAAAAAATGAGTTCCAATTTTAAAGTTTCTCTTACTAAGTTTGATTATTTTTTTAGTTATATGTTTCTATTTGTATCAGCTTGCTATTTTATATTGTTGACTTATATATCTAGCTCAACAAAATAACATATTTTGTATTTTTTGTGTAAAACAAATAGTTTAATAAATGACCCCTATATAACCATCAATATAAATCAATTCCATTATCTTTGGGATTCACACTTTGAGATAGCCTAGGTTTCCTCCCTAAGGAGGATGCACCCACCTTTCCAAAAAAAATCAATTCAACATCTATCACTTAAGGAGCTCATTCTCTTTTTAATATTTTTATTTTGACTTGAGTGTATTAAGTGTACTCATGTAAATGTGTCTTTCCATCCCTCTGACTATGTGCATGAGTTCTTTAATATTTCTTCATATTGTGTGGACCTATAGGGAGGATTTATTTCACACCCTACATTAGCATTTTTACCATCCAATCCACCTAAACAATATACTCCTTAGATGGTATCATCCCTCAAGAACCTAGGAATACATTACAATAGTACATTGAGGTGTTCAGTTGGATTTGCATTCAACTCCAGGTTCTAGATCTAGAAGAGGTATTCATTGTATCACCTCTTAGGATGTATTCTTTTACACCCTCTAATAGCATTTTTACCATCCAAACCACCTCACAAATCTATTATTCAGATGGTATCATCTCCATCAAGAACCTATAAAGACATTACAATAGTACATTGAGGTGTTCATTTGGATTTACATTCAACTCCAGGTTCTAGATCTAGAGGAGGTATTTATTGTTAAACTTAATTCTATTGTATTGGCTTTTGTTAGATTCAAAGTTTCCATATTTGAAAGTGTTTCCCTTGACTAGGACTTGGAACATGACTTGGAAGTTGAATGTAAAGTTCAATGGTGGACTGATTTCCAATCCTTCCAAAACTATAATTCTCATTCCAACCCCCACACTTAAAGTTCTCCCAATAGTCCTATAGCCTTTACTCCTTATCCATATAACCCTACATTTGTTAATCCTTCTTCTCTTGGACCTGATAAATGGTTCCACTACCATTGCACACAACCAACACTATAACAAATATCCATGCTCCCAAATATCCATAGCAAGCACTATATATTGACTTGCCCTATTGTCTTCACAAGTCCAACATTACATCCTACACTTTGTATCCTATAAAGTGGCCTCAAAATGCCTTATTGCACCTATATTTCACTTGGATGACAACATCAGAGATTTCCAAGTATGGTAAAGATATTGAAGGCCTTATGAACAATTATTTTCTTCGTCGGGGGTCCGATGCAAGAGTATCTGATAGAAAGCTCTAGAACTTACCCAAGGGGTCAAAACATTTACAAAGGGAGTTGTTTCCCTTATTTTATTTTGTAATATTTGTAAAAGATATCTCAAAGATTGATTTGTTTCATAGTTGTTAGTTTTTTGTTGAGATTCAAGAAATAATTTCTAGTATAGAGGTTTGTTTAGATACTTCGAGTGGGTTGGTTTTGTAGGAACTATTTCGAAAGCTCCAAGAATGTATTTGTAATTTCATAATTTGACAGAGGTTAGGAAGACATAGCGAGTGAGGAGGAGTGGTTTTGGAGAAATTCCATGTGTGCAAGTTGTGAGAGAAGTTTTGAATATTATAAATAAATTTCCAGTGTGTTCCAGAAATTACTGTGTTAATTTTGTAATATAGAATTGTGTATGAAAATAGTTGGTTGGTTTATTTCATGATTTCTCTCCATATTAATAAATACATATGTCATATTATATGAATTGATAGATCAGATTTCATTGTGTGGAAGATCGATCACATATTTTTCATTGGAAGCATATTGATCGAGATCGAGGAAAATCCTCCTTGCAGCAGGGAGATTTAATTGTAATTATCATTATTTGAACAAGATTAAATCTAGATCATTGGATCATAGATCCAATACACAGGGACTGCAGGATCGCATTTAAGGTTGATTGTTGATCAACATAAGGATCAATGATCCTCATCGACTTCACATATGAGAGAAGCTCAGAGCTTAATAAAGGTGCGGGCGTGGAGGGAGGTTTATAAACTTACCACTGATACATGTGTTCCACATTGGTAGTACCGTGGACCCCTAGAAGAAAATTTTGATACAATCGTTTGACCCCCCGAGACACTATATATCAAAACCACTTTCCAAAAGTGGTAAACCACGGTTTTGTGTGAAGATTTAGCCACGGGTATAGTATATGGTCGCATGGAGACTTAACGTCATATGAAATCAAAACCAAGGAATCACAAAGGAGATAGCACTAGTTTGAAAATGAGCTTAACATAAACCTCGTATCTTTAGTTTTATTAAATTTTAGCCTTATATAGGCTCTAAGTTATTAGATTTAATTATATTAGTTTTAAATTTTATTTACTTTTAATAGTTATATTTATGAGTTCTTTGTATATATTGATTCAAATTTATAAAATTAATCATATTTCGTTTCAAATATATAGAATAAAGTATTAAAAACTAATAAAAATATGTTTTATTAGTTTTTAATACTATATTCTATATATTTAAAACAAAATACGATTAATTTTAATAAATTCCAATAAATTAAACGAAATATGATTAATTAAACGAAATGTGATTAATAATACGATTAATTTTAATTAATTTTAATAAAATGATGTGTTTTTGTACATGTATATCGTGATTAAACGTGAAGCGTTGATCAGAAAAGCACAAAGATCTACAGTTTATAACGAACCCTGCTACACCAGGTCGATCAAAATTTAAAAGGGAATAACACTCTAGGTGATGTAGGGAAGATTTGACCCATGCTACTTGTCAACAAAGGTATCCACCTTGACCCCCATCGTGTGGTATTCAAAACCATCACTCGACCCTGCGAGAAACTATGAAATGAAACCACCCAAATGCTCTTGAAACCACCAGTTTTGTAAATATTTTATTTTTAAATATTCTATATTAGCAATTAATACATAATTTGTTTAAATGTGTGTGTAAATAAAATATTGTGTGTTGGGTTCTCTTTATAAAACTCCATTGGTTACTGTTAATGAAGTTCGAAAGCGACCTGAACTCACCCGAGCCTTTTCAAAGAGTACTCTTGTCAGATTTGTCAGCAAAATCTAGGGTTTTCTTCAGTAATTGTTCCGGTTAAGAAGATAAAGGACCATTTCTTGTCAATTTGTCAAAATGTCAAAACCCTCATTTCTAAAAAGTCAAGAACCCTATCTTTAGTAGAACTTGATTTAGAGGACAGGGATTGTCAAATTTTTTACCCAATTACTTCATTTGATATTTATGAATTGCATAAACTATCTTTTGACAGATATAATCATTTACATGATTATTTTCATGCATGGGAGTCGAACTTGGCCTGCTTCATTGATCCATAGACTTATAATTTCCCAGAAATTTTTCACTGGTGTGCTTTGAATTATGTCCCATCCTCTAGGAGTATATTGTCCAGAACTGGGTCATTGTTATTTGAAATTTCAGCTGAGTTGATTTGTGAGATGTTGAAAGTCCAAAAAATTAAAGATGGTCAGGTCTTAAATGAATAATATTTAGCCATTTCCTATAAAGAGTTAAATTTACACGACAACCAAGATTTAATACTGTCTTTAATGGAGAAAGATATCATTCCTTGTGAAGAGTCTGATAATTATGAAATTGTTATATTTTCACCAATCTCGCAATAGATTATCAACATTGCTTGTATTGTTTTGGGATATGACAATGGTAGGATTGTGGATAACACTATAATAGGTCTATTTAAGTATGTTTTCCCTTTGAAAATCCAACCAATTGTTAGATTCCATTTTGCACAGTATATAGTAAATTCTCTACACTATCAACTCACTGAATTTACACTGATTAGATCATGTAGATATCACTATTATCTAGTATATTTTTATTTTTTTTTCCAAGGAAATGAATTTTAAATTTGAACTTAGAAATTGAAGATAATGCTGGAAATGTTATGTCATCCATTCACTGGACACCAAAAGTTAGAAAGAAGCCACAAAATGTTGGATTTTTAGACTTTGTCAATACATTTATGGCCATATCATATACCATGTTTCATGTAGAAAGTCCTCCTAGAATATTTCCCAAAGTAAATACACTTTTGCATGAATCTGCAGAAACTAAACTAGGAGACTGGTATGTATTCGAGAAATATATTGAAATAAGGATATATGGAGCAGAAATTAAACCTTTGAGATTGCCCAAATTCCTTACCCTTAGGATTTTTTCCTTCGAATTCATAAGGTAAAGTCTTAATTCCGATGATATTCATTTTGTTTCAAAGAAAAAGAGGACTAATTTCAAGTTGAAAAGAGAAGTGGGACCTTTTATTGTGAACAATAGAAAAGTTTTGCAGGTTGTAGAATCAATGTTGCAAGGACTGAATCCTGAGCAAGGAGAAACATGGCAGTATTATCCTTTTGGAATCGTGTCATTCAAAAGACAAGAGTTTCAATTAACTTCCTATGCACACCATAGCAAACCTTAAGTGGAGCAAATAATGAGCCTGTACAGTTGGAAATATGTTCAGAAGATTATTCAGGGGAAAATACATAATGTATCTCAGTTTTCTCAAACAGTGGTCATTGATACACCCCAAAAACAAGAGAAATCATTTAAAATAACTTTTATAGAGGAGCTTCAAGTTGTCTCAGAGTTAGAAGATGAGCATTCTAGGAAGAAGCAAAGGATTGAAGGAAACACAAAGGAAATTTCAAAATAAGATATTCAAGTTATAGAAGATACATCAAAAGAGACTCAAAGGAAACTTTCTTTTAAAATAGAGTTTCTTCCATCAATTTTCTTTGATAACATATAGAATCAAGAAGGTGTGAAATCTTCAAAAATCAAGCCAAAAAATATATTTTCTGAATATGTGAAAATGAAGGACAAAAATGTAGAGATCAATCAAATTTTTTTGCCTGAGTTTGATCAAGATTCTTCTAAATCTATATTATTGCTTGCATTAGATTTTGAAAAAGGAATATTTAATTTGTCACTATTAGAACCTAATGATAAAAACCTTAGAAGTGTTGGCAATTATAGAGCAACAAACTTTTCGGTTGATCTCGAACAAATTCATACAGTTGACAAGATGGACTTGCTCAGACAAGCAAGAGAAATATTGAATAGAGATGACATCCATAAGACTATTGATATGAAGAAATTACAAAAGGTAAACCGAAAATTGAAGGAACAACTGAGACAGGAAAAGGTACTTACCAGGACAAAGCAAATAAGGATTGATGATTTCACAAAGAAACTCTTAAGACTAAGACACAATTCTAAGGATGAGGATCCAATGCAATAGATAATGAGCTCAAAAGATAATGAGATCCTTACACTAAATAAGAAGCTACATTTGACTCATATTGATCATGTGTAGACTCCAAATCGACAAGCAATCCAATGAGGAAAATATCATATTTTAAATCAAATGGTTCACATGAATAAACAAATCAAATTATATGAACAACAAATTCAAATTTTGAAATAGGAATCTTCGTGATAATAAGCTTCAACATCTATAGATTCATTAGATTATCTAGTTAAGGATTTAGTTGAACTAAATTTTAAAGAAATTGAATTGGAAAAATCCAAGAAGGAAGTGTCTACACAAAATGATGAAATAAAAAGAGATAAATAGCTTATGATCTATAAGCAAGATAAGGCTAAGATACAAAAGGATTATGAGTTGTTGAAACTAAATTAGGAGGAAAATCCTATTTGATAGGAGATAGACATTTTCTTTGGGAAACAATTGCTTAGGAAATCACCAAAATTTGGGATTATATCATAATAATGGATGATGAATCTGGTTTGGAAAGGAAGGCAGAAAAAGACGTTAAAGCTGATCTCCAAGATCTAGGAAACAGACCTGAGACAACTACCAAAATTATTAAGTTACTTAATTCCAAATAAAATGAGGAATTGAACCAAAAAGGAATTAAAAATCGAACCAACATGGTCATGGAGATTGAAAAGGTTTTTACAAAAAGAAGCCTAATTCAACAAAATTAGAACAAATTAATTCCTTTACAAAATAATGTTGAATGGTTTTCTATCCTTTACAAGAAAATGGTTGAAAAGGGTTTACCAGAATGTTGGAATAGAAGGGGAAATTTATTCTCTCTTCAAAATTACTAGCATTTTTTAATAAAATCTAGAGAGGATACAAATAAATTCAGAGAAATTACATGAATGTTAAAAGGTCCAATAATTGTTGTTCTTTTGGACGAAGACTTCTTCCTTTTATGGCAACTTAGAAATTTATTTGTAATTACCCCAACATATGAAAGATATACTGAAGTGTATATTAATTATAAGAAAATGATGACTTTTAAATATCCAGCAAAGTAGGATTGGGATCAAATCATTCAGTTAGAATGACTTGGAAAACAACTTTAATAAAAATCAAAGATTATGTTCTAGAAATATTTTGTTTTGTAATTTATGTTGACTTGTAAGTAGCTTGCATAACCATTTTTTGTTACAAGTGATATGACTATAAGTATGCACTCCATTAGAATGTAAAGGGACTTTTTTTTGCTGCAAGGCCTGAGAACAAACAATTATTAATGAAAATTTTTATTTACATAGATTAAAAGATTATTGGTTTCATGATCTAGGTTATGTGCTTCTGAGTTTTCATAATCATTTGCTTTCTTTATATATGTGTGATATGTGTGACCATTTGGTACGAAATGCATTGTTTCATAAACAAAGGAAAATCATTAAACATAGCTTTCAATTGATTAACTATAAGTGTTTCTATGACCTATGTTTTATAATTATACCTTCAAATTTTAAGAGAAATTTTCTTTTAAAATTTATTAAAACATTTTCATAATAATGATATAGTTGTGTTTGCTTCTTCCATTGAAGGATAAGTAATATTTATTCAATTTGAATACATTATTTATCTTTTCATTGTTGTTTTTCTTTCTCAGTTGTCCATCATATTGATAAATTTCAATCAATTCAGAGAGTGAAAACAAGCCTTTTATAAACTAGCAAATATCCATTGATAGTTAAGTAGAAATTATAGGTCACTACATAAGTTCTATGTTTAGCTACATAAAAATTCAAAATAACTGTAAATAGTTGTACAATTTTTGTTTAAATTATTATACATGATTGGGTATGGGGAATTGAGAGTGACGTGGGGGAGGGTCCAAATGAGCTTCCACCTTCATGTGGTTGGCCCTGTTTAGTAGAGAATAAATTGTTCTCAAAAAAAGGAGGATATCATTAAGGTACTCCTATTATCCATTTAATGTTGTTTTTAGATATTATTGAATGTAATCTGATGTGGCATTTTATGTTATCTCTTAACATTCATGTTTTCCAATGTTGAATGTGCAGAAAGGCTTATTCATAGGAATTTGTGATGTAGAATGTTTGCTCGAGTTAGTGATTGATTCAATGAACATTGACAACAATATTAAGAAATCGAATGGCAAGAAAAAAGTGAGTTCCAATTTTAAAGTTTCTTGTATTAAGTTTGATATTTTTCTTAGTTGTATGAACTAATTGAAAATAATTGTAAATCATTATGGATGCCTTGACATGATTCCTATCCAGGAATCATCTTAGGAAAAACACTACCTACATAAAACTAAGAAATCATTAATTCCCTTTTGTTGCAAACTAAGCATTGACCTTTTATGAATAACCCATGTCACTCAAATTATGCATTGGTATGGAGATGTAGAAGAAGCTATAAAGCATGGTATGGATGCAATGAGTGTCGAGTTTCTTGCCAAAAAGGAATGAGTCAGTGGGGAGTAGTGAGAAGAAAGCATTGAAGGGGAAATCTACATACCTCAGCACAATGTAGCAGAAGGAAATAATACACTTGCTACCTGGTGGACTTGTGTTATAAAGATAGAGGTAACTAGAAATTTCTTTTGCATCAGAGTGTATATAGAATAATGGCTGACAAATTTTTTATCATTTAACTTGTGGTAATATGTTTGAAGGTTTTTAAACCATTGGAGATGTTCATTTGTGAAGCACTAAAATAAATAAAGTTTAGTTAATTTACGTTATCAATAATTTAGTATGTTATTTTTTATTTTTTTCATGACACTATCAGGAGAGAAAAATTTTATTTGATCACAAGGAAATCAAACCATGGAGACTTTGGTGTGAATATATATTTTTTAATGCAAGGAAAAGTTTTCTTTATTTTTTTCCACTTTTCCATTTACATCGTTAAATACACACTTACTTATTGTAGCGGCACGAGGGGTGCTTTCCCTGTTTCCACCACTAGAGAAGTTGGGATTGTTGACAAGGGCAGGCTGAGAAAATCCCTTTGAGTACAATACTTTCATATTTTAATGGGGACTAAGAACTAAAATTGTATGAACTTGGAGATCTCATTGAATTTCCTCCAGGGATAAGTAATATCTCAGGTAAGTTAATTGAATGGTTTTGAATTCTTGTTGTTTTGTGGGGTATCAATCAGTGCACCAGTTATATTGGAACTTGTAAGCCCAAAAACTAGTCATAAAGTGCATCTTGTTTGTTATTTAGTTGTATGAACTAATTGAAAATAATTTTAAATCATTATGGATGCCTTGACATAATTCCCTATCCAAGAATCATCTTAGGAACAAAATTATCGATGTAAAACTCATAAATTATTAATGCCCTTTTATTGCAAATTAAGCATTGACCTTTTATTAATAACCTATGTCACTCAAATTATGCATGGGTATGGATATGCAAAAGAAGCTATACATCTCACTATGGATGTAATGAGTGTCGAGTGTATTGCCTCAAAAAAAAGAGTCAGTGGTGAGCAATGGCGAGAAAATATTGGAGGAGAAATCTATATACATTAGCACCATGTAACAGAAGGAAATAATACATTTGCTACTTGATGGACTTGTGTTATAAAGATAGATGTAACAAGAAATTTATTTTGCATCAGAGTATATATAGAATAATGGATGATCATATCCTTAGCATTTAACTAGTGGTAATATGTTTGTAGGTCTTTAAGTTGC
>JASDQU010106116.1:128806-142462 GCA_032191745.1 Picea mariana
AGGCTTTGCGTCTGCATGGCTTCTGACAACACGAAGCTGCAATCTTTGAATGGTCGTGCAACTTATGGCAGACGCGATCAGTCTTCTGACAGTTTATTCGGTGAATCGACGTGCCTTTAACCCAACACAGGACTTTCCCATTATGGCGGAGAAGATGTCTAACCACCACAAACCGCTTCCATAACTGCTTCTTGGGATTGAGGAAGGCCCGGCCAACTCAGCACTTCGGGATATGGAAGACCCCTCACGCTGCCACCTGGGATAACTGAATAGCTTGAGGGACGGTTATGGAGGCCAGCATGGGAAGTGGGGTAAGGCTACGGAATGACGGGGCCACAACCACAAGGACGAAGTAAGAACGATGAGAGGCGAACAGAGATGGCGGGAGGATAGACGTAGCAGTCTTATCGCAGCGAGGGGCTGACAGGGAAAGGGATACGTGGTGGGCGGTAAAAGGGGTGGTGTGACGAGAGGAGGGTCATGGGGAGGCGTGAGAGAGGGGTGATCGGTGACACATGGCGGCAAGGGAAAGGCGGACGGGGAGATGTCATGACAAAAATGTGGCCCACACGGGTTAAAGCCAAGGCAACTGAGAAGGTCAGGGCCACGCCTGAGCCGTTGATCCAGGCTCCCCGATCATGGCCGTTGGAAAAAAGCACCCACCATTCCGGACCCCCCCCCCCTCCGCTTAAAGGTAGAAATGCGGGGGGGGTCCGGAATGGTCTTCATCGCCGTTGATCTGGGCGTGCCAATCTGGGCCGTTGGAGAGTTTCTCCCACGATTCCGGACCCCCCCCCTGCTTAAAGGTCGAAAGGCAAGGGGGGTCCGGAATTTGATGTGCACCGTCGATCTAGGCGCGCAAAATCCAGCCATCCAAAAGTGACTCATGTTTAATGTAGATGCGCTTGCGCCCAAAATTTAGGATAAGTGGGTTTCGACCCGCTCTTTAGAAATTCAACCCCCTTAGCAAGAAATATCGCTAACACAAGTGATGTGACTATAAGTATGCACTCGATTAGAATGTAAAGGGACTTTTTTTTGCTGCAATGCATGAGAACAAACAATTATTAATGAAAAGTTTCATTTACATAGATTAAAAGATTCTTGGTTTCATGATCTAGGTTATGTGCTTCTGAGTTTTCATAATCATTTGCTTTCTTTATATCTTTGTGATACGTGTGACCATTTGGTACGAAATGCATTTTTGTGGCAACAAAGGAAAATCATTAAACATAGCTTTCAATTGATTAACTATAAGTGTTTCTATGACATGTGTTTTATTAATATACCTTCAAATTTTAAGAGAAATTTTCTTTTAAAATTTATTAAAACATTTTCATCACAAGGATATAGTTGTGTTTGCTTCTTCGATTGAAGGATAAGTAATATTTATTCAATTTGAATACATTATTTATCTTTTCATTATTGTTTTTATTTTTCAACTGTCCATCATATTGATAAATTTCAATCAATTCAGAGAGTGAAAACAAGCCTTTTATAAACTGATAAATATTCATTGATAGTTAAGTATAAATTCTAGGGCACTACATAAGTTCTATGTTAAGCTACATAAAAATTCAAAATAACTGTAAATAATTGTACATTTTTTGTTTAAATTATTATACATGATTGGGTATGGGGAATTGAGAGTGACACAGGGGAGGGTCCAAATGAGCTTTCACCTTCATGTGGTTGGCCCTGTTTGGTAGAGAATACATTATTCTCAAAACAAGGACGATATCATTAAGGTACTCCTATTATCCATTTAATGTTGTTTTTAGATATTATTGAATGTAATCTGATGTGGCATTTTATGTTCTCTCTTAACATTCATGTTTTCCAATGTTCAATGTGCAGAAAGGCTTATTCATAGGAATTTGCGATGTAGAATGCTTTCTCGAGTTAGTGATTGATTCAATGAACATTGACAACAATATTAAGAAATCGAATGGCAAGAAAAAAGTGAGTTCCAATTTTAAATTTTCTTGTATTAAGTTTGATATTTTTCTTAGTTGTACGAACTAATTGAAAATAATTGTAAATCATTATGGATAGCTTGACATGATTCCTATCCAGGAATCATCTTAGGAAAAACACTACCTACATAAAACTAAGAAATTATTAATTCCATTTTGTTGCAAACTAAGCATTGACCTTTTATGAATAACCTATGTCACTCAAATTATGCATTGGTATGGAGATGTAGAAGAAGTTATAGAGCATGGTATGGATGCAATGAGTGTCGAGTTTCTTGTCGAAAAGGAAAGAGTCGGTGGGGAGCAGTGGGAAGAAAGCATTGAAGGAGAAATCTACATACCTCAGCACAATGTAGCAAAAGGAAATAATACACTTGCTACCTGACGGATTTGTGTTATAAAGATAGAGGTAACTAGAAATTTCTTTTGCATCAGAGTATATATAGAATAATGGCTGACGAAATTTTTATCATTTAAGTTGTGGTAATATGTTTGAAGGTTTTTAAGTCATTAGAGATGTTCATTTGTGAAGCACTAAAATAAATAAAGTTTAGTTAATTTACGTTATCAATAATTTAGTATGTTATTTTTTAATTTTTTCATGACACTATCAGGAGAGAAAAAATTTATTTGATCACAAGGAAATCAAACCATGGAGAATCTGGTGTGAATATATATTTTTTAAGGCAAGGAAAAGTTTTCCTTATTTTTTTCCACTTTTCCATTTACAGTGTTAAATATACACTTACTAATTGTAGCGGCACGAGAGGTGCTTGCCCTATTTCCACCACTAGTGAAGTTGGGATTGTTGACAAGGGTAGGCTGAGAAAATCCCTTTGAGTACAATACTTTCATCTTTTAATGGGGACTAAGAACTAAAATTGTATGAACTTGGAGATCTCATTGAATTTCCTCCAGGGATAAGTAATATCTCAGGTAAGGTAATTGAATGGTTTTGAATTCTTGTTGTTTTGTGGGGTCTCAATCAGTGCACCAATTATATTGGAACTTGCAAGCCCAAAAACTAGTCATAAAATGCATCTTGTTTTTTATTTAGTTGTATGAACTAATTGAAAATAATTTTAAATCATCATGGATGCCTTGACATAATTCCCTATCCAGGAATCATCTTAGGAACAAAATTACCGACGTAAAACTCCAAAATTATTAATGCCCTTTTACTGCAAATTAAGCATTGACCTTTTATAAATAACCTATGTCACTCAAATTATACATGGGTATGGTTATGTAGAAGAAGCTATAAATATCGCTATGGATGCAATGAGTGTCAAGTTTATTGCCTCAAAAAAAAGAGTCAGTGGTGAGCAATGGAGAGAAAGTATTGGAGGAGAAATCTACATACCTTAGCACCATGTAATAGAAGGAAATAATACATTTTCTACCTGATGGACTTGTGTTATAAAGACAGAGGTAACTAGAAATTTATTTTGCATCAGAGTATATATAGAATAGCGGATGACCATATTCTCAGCATTTAACTAGTGGTAATATGTTTGTAGGTCTTTAAGCTGCTAGAGACATTCAGTTGTGAAGGACTCAAATAAATCAGGTTTAGTTAATTTACATTATCAATAATTTAGTGTGTTATTTTTCAATTTTGTCATGCTACTTGTTATTACCATATTTGTTCTTGCCACCAATTTGAAGGTTCATCAAGGTTATAAGGTCGATATTTAGCAAGTTGAAGGAAGAAGTCGAGCTTCTAGAGCTTCTAAAAAATCAAGAGTGAGATTACTTTAAGGAAAATTGAAGAAATGGCAAGAAATCCATGCCCTTCCACGCATAAGGAAAAATTTAAACACTGGCGCTTATCAGAGGCCAAAATGGGCCCATCTGTCCCTAAAAGAGATTAAGTTGATTAGTTGTGGGGCTTACCATGAAATCACATCATAAAACATAGGTGCTAGTAAGATGGTGGATCTCGACTGATCCGACAGTTGTTGAGAAGCATATCGACAACTAGGATCTCGTTGCACCACAAAACATACACGAGCATTAATATACCGGGCCATCGGCCCACCAAGATTCAATTGCAACACTTCTCCATATTTCTCCCAGTCTAGTGACACGTTAGCTTTCCAATAGGGCATCTAACAAGCCAACTATCAGCTTCCACATGGATAGGTGGAACCCACTAGAGACACAGTTCAACACCCCAAAGTTGGGTGAAATGTGTCACCCCCTACCACCTTGGCATTGTTGGACAGTTGGTTTCGATTGATTTTGTTAGACAATTAGTCGTCATTGATGTCAAAAAGTAGTAGTTTTCATTGATGTCAACATATGTGATGGGTGTATTTGGAAAAGTTTCCAAAGTGGTCCCCTTATGGCGTATATCTAAGCATGGCACTCACGGGAAGACGCTTTGAAGAAGTCTACAAGAAACCCATATGTGTGGTCATGAAGCCCGAAGTTGTTTGAGTAATAGGACATGAAGGAAGTTGTAAATGAATGTAACACACTCATAGATGGATAGTACTCACCATGGAATTTCTAATGGTAGGTGGAAAGTCACATGGTTTCTCACGGTTGAGAAGTTATAAAGCCATGAAGTTGGAAGCCCCAAAGATGGGTTAAGAAGTCCGTGATTGGTTGCAAGTCATTAATAAAAGGGTAAAGTGGTTGTAATGAGAAAATTCAAGAATCCATAAAGTTAAGGAAAGAGGTTACTTAGAAAAAGTATATATACACCTCAATAATTCACTTATAAGTACATTCACACACACGTTCTATTGAATATTTTCTAACTGAGTAAGTGATCTATTAGCGAGTTTACGACGGAGAAATATAAGGTAGAAAAAGAGTGACAAGTGTAGGAATTTTTGGATTGTAAAGGAGAGACATTTTTTCTGAGAAAACCCTACTTTGGTTGACCCCCTCAGGTCAGATAGCTAGTGTCCTGCAAGGCACTCCCGCAGGTTGTCTAAGGCTCATCACACGAGGCCCCACTAGACAAAATTGGGAATATGTTAGTACTAGGTTGTTGAGGTATGAGGAAAGGTTACAGGTCAGTATTATTGTGCATAAGGTCAACTACGGGATCAGAGGTATGTTTATGTGTTAGTTTTGAGGCTTATGCTTATGTTGTTATGGTACATTCTTGAGGCATGTCATTATTGTGCATGGTACACCTTGGTGATGGTATGATACATTGTTAGAGGCACATCTTGGATACTTGGCATATGTTTTGTTGTTTTATATATCTTGGTGATATGGTACATGCTTGAGACATTGTATGGTGATTTGGGCATATGTTAGAGACACATATTTGTGTTGTTGGTACATGGTTGTGGTACACACTTGGTATATGGTGGTACATGTATGAGGTGCATGTCTTGGTGATGTTGGTACATGTTGAGGTACCCCTTAGTGGTGTTATGGTACATTGAGTAGTAGCAAATCTTAGGTATATTGGTATCTTGGTATTGTGGCTATCTTAGTTATGCTTGAGGCACTTCATTGATGATATCTTATGACGTACGTGATATGGTACATGTTATGGTACATGGTTGATGCATGAGACGATACATGGTTGATGTACATGGTATGGTACAAGTTGATGTACATGGTTGATGTACATGGTATGGTACAACTTCTGGTACATGGTATGGTACAAGTTTTGGTGCATGGTTGATGTACATGGTATGGTTCAGGTTGATGTATATGGTATGGTAAAGGTTGATGTGCATGGTTGATGCATGGTTGATACATGTTGATGGACATGGTTGATGATTGAAGTACATGGTTTGGTGATGTTTTTTGTATCCATGTGAGTGGATCAGTTGGTTGATGATGGTATATCATTGATAGAGATAGTGATAGAGACAATGATAAGTTGGGTGATTGGTTGATCATCGACGATAGGTTGATTTGACAGTGACAGTGACAGGTTGGTTGACGTGACAGTGATAGTGACAAGTTGGTTGATATGACAATGACAATGAAAGGTTGTTTGATGTGTTGATGGCATTGGCAGTGACAGTATCAATTGTAATGATAGTGAGTCTACACTTATATTTCAGGGCGGTGGGATGGGGAAATAAAATGGGGTTGTAGCCTCCTTCAGGTTGGTGCCAGAGAACTCAGGGAGTTGGAGCTTCCTTCAAGTTGGTGCATGTAAATCAGGGGGTCATATGCCAAATAATATGCCACATGTTCAATAATGATTCAACCACATCTGCACCTGCCCACATCATCACCTATCCATGTCAGCATGCCAACTCATTGCCATGTCACTGTACAGCCATACGGCCTGTACAATCAACTGCCACATCAAGCTTGTACGGACTGTACAATCATCAAAATTTTGCATGTTTGGCAAAACGAACGGATCGCAATATCTTTCGCATATTGTGTCTGTTTGAGCCCGTTCAAGTTGTGTTGGGTTAGTATCGATGAGGCCTACACACACGTCCATTTTGAAGAGATTCAAAGAACTTTTATTTTTAGGCCTTCCTAGATCCATTTTGTTTTCGGGATCCATTTTGGATCACATAAGAAACATCACATCAAGAACACAGTACACGAATATTTATGTGGAAACCCAAATGGGAGAAAACCACAGAATGATTTCTTATATCTATCAAGAATTCATTCATAGGAAGCACCAACTTCCCAATTCTCCAACTATAACTAGAAGGAGGCTCCAACCCCCTATTCTCAGGCTCCAACCTGAAGGAAGCTACAACTCCCTGATTCTTTGGCTCCAACCAGAAGGAGGCTACAACCCCCTAGGTTCTCTGGCTACAACCAGAAGGTGGCTATAACCACCTATCCTTTCCCCGTCTTGCCACCCTGAAGTTAAATGCCAAATAGCAGATGAAACCACTACCACATTGTCACTGTGAGATATACCAATGTAAAATTGTACCAATATGTGCCAACAACCTATAACCAACATGTACGAATAGCATGTGATCAACATGTACCTCTAACATTCATGTACCAACAAAACCAAATGGTACATGACTTGTCTATGCTACAACTCGCATGTGTACGTGCTCTATTTATATTGTAGCCTATGTATGTACTCGGAATTTCTATACTACAGCCTATGTACCCCTTCTGAGAACTAGGTTTTTCACCTTTCTGAACTCTTACTTTTTGTTTCCTCTGTTACTGTCACTATCATTGCCACTGTCACTCATACTGTCACTGTCACTGCCACTCTCACTCATACTGTCACTATCACTACCATTGTCACTTATACTTAACCAGATCCTCTCACATGGATCATATACCAAATACACCTCTCAACTAGATGTCCAACAAACACATGCCTCAACCAAGCATGATCCAACATCACCACATACCATCACATGATATTTGTCTCAACCATGTACCAACCTGCACCATGCATCAACCTGTACCACAACCATACATCAACATGTACCATTAACCATGTACCAAACATGTACATGTACCATATACCATACCATGTGCCAACCATGCAAATCAACCACGTACATCAACCATGCACATCAATACATGTACCTTATACCATACCATGTGCCAACCATGAAATGTATCTCATATAACATATCAAGCATCAAACCTGTACCATACCATGTACCATAAGATATGTTGAACAAGTAATACCAAGAGTGTATCTCAACCAAGTACCATCACCACTAAGAGATGTCTCCTATTAATGCACTACCATATGCCAAGTGTATATCTCAATAATGTATCAATATAAATGGTAGACCACTAACACAATAACCATACACCTTGTACCAATAAACAAAGACGTGTGCCAACAATGTATCTAATCCACCATGTACCATATACTGTGAAATGCCTCTCTTCATATGCCTCAATCATGCTCCTCAATATCACAAATATTTAGTCTCATAAAACAATATGACAAGCCTCAAGTATATGCCAATACCACAAAGATGTGCCTCTAACAATGAACCATAAAAACAATATACTAAGTGTTGGATGCAGGCCTAGTCAGGGAGAAAGGTTATTTTCGGAGGAGAAGCATGCAAGAAATAAAAGACAACTGGAAGGAAAAGCAGCACATGTAAGAGAATCAGGCGAAGCGCGCATGCAAGGAAGACCTAACGAAACTAGGGTTAGGGTTTTTATAATGCATTGTAATGGCTGGTGAGTCGAGGATAAAAACAAGCAGTATTTAGGTGACAGAGAAGAGGCGAATGACGACAATAGAGAGATATATGCAGAGAGGAAGAGAGAGTTGTAAGAATGATATGATTCATTCAGATGGTGAGCTAGGGGAATAGTGAGTGGCTCGATCTCGAGGGTTAGATCATAGGGTGAGGACCCTGGTGCGATCTAGTAAGACTCGCAGGGATCAAGGAGCTTGTGGGAAAGGGGGGAATCTAAGATTGTAAGTGTGCGCAGTGTGATATAATTCTGAACTATAATAAAATCCGGAGAGACGGATCTTTGTGGATGTAACCCAGGAGAGGGTGAACCACGGTAACAATATGTTATGTGAATGAATGAATGTGTCTTTGTGTCTGATGAATTGATGAATGTTAGATGAATGATGCACTAAGTAGATATGGTATTCCACATGCATGCATAGAATGAATGTTATAACTAGATGTTAGACTAAATGAATAGAGTTTACAACGCTAAACCACAAAGCTCGCTCAATCTCAGGTTGCAACCACCTGAGTATTGCAGCCACCCATAGAGCTATCTCGAGTGAGACTGCGCAGTACACCCTGTGTGTTGCGTTGCCTTCTGGTTTACCAGAGGGGCCGATAGTTTTAAAGGGATTTTGTTGGGAAGCTTATCAAATCTGAACCAGGGTCAATCAATGATAGTAAAATTAGAATCAGAATACACCATAAAGAATCCTCAAGACCAATAGAAGAGTAGAGATCCAAACCAAAAAATGATTGTTTTTTCGACTATCGAGAAGAAAATGGGACTGAGTATGTGAGATTTGGGGAATACACGTCACAAGAATGTTGAATTGGACAACAAGTTGTTGAAAGAATGATAATCTAGAAGGGAATGTTGAGACCATGGAATCTAATGAAGGTAGAGATAGAGAGTTGGTTTAAGACAAAGGAGTTAGAATTTGCGCAGAAAGATAACAGAAATCTGAAGTTAACACCGTGCAAATACTTGGACAAGTACGTATTCAGTGACTTGCATGAAGTTTTTTTCTATGATTTCCCACATGTACTGCAGGAGTGGATACAAAGATTGAAATACAACCATCCTACAAATCGGATCAGATAGCTAGTGGAATACTGAAGAGATCGCGCAGTTACAACAAGTTGATAATAAGTTTACGCGTGTAGTAGATTTCTAGTTAGACAACATTGTTGCAAGATTTATCACAGAATTTGCAGTAGATAAAATGAAGTCATACATCACAATTGAACAAGAGTTCTTGAAGGGACATTGAGGTAGGTACATCATATCATTATATACTTCCATTAAGATATTATTGTATAACAAAGGTGTAATGACGATGGAGTTAGACAGCTAAACCTCCCTACGTGCATGGGGGAAGGGGGGAAGCACTGACAGGAGAAGAAGAAATGGAAGGAGAAGGGGATAAAGAAAAGAAGGAGGAGGCCTTGGACTGAATTATGATGGACGAAGACTAGATCAAGCGGATCATGGAAACATTTGGAAAGACGCATAGTGGAGTATCCTACCAATATAAGGTGAACACCAAGAAGAGAGTTGTAGCCACGAGGGAAGGCTTGGAAAGTGATGAAGAGGAGGTAGAGGATCTCCAGGCTGTGGAGCATATCGAGTAAATCTTGTGCGTGACATATGAGAGGAAGAAGAGAGGTCCAAGAGAGGAAATAGAAGGCAACACTCCTATCCATATCAGTGTCAGTGTGGAACCCATAAACCCATGTGCGACTAATACACCAAGAAGAACACCACCATTTAGACAACCAGATTTCGAGAGATGGAAGACAACAGAAAGTACATATACACAAGGAACAACAATTGGGGGAGCCAATTTAGGAAGCAATAGTCAAGTATCTACACCACGCAGAGGTAGTAGTTTAGCATTCATGATGGCAGGACATGATCCCACCATCAGGTTACCAGAATTCAAAGGAGAGGCATAGGAGGACCCAGAGAAGCACTTGTTTACTTGTGAAAAGATCTGGGAAGAAAAACAGATCATAGACGAGGACACTAAACTTGCACAGTTAGATATCATGCTAAGACATTGTGCATTGGATTGGTACATGAGTTTAGTTGCAAACTATCCGCCAGGGACAACCAGAATGATTGGAGATATCAAGAAGATGTTGATAAATGAGTTCCAAAATCCTAGCTCAGAGGATCAATACATGAACGAGATGATAGAGAGCTGAAACCGGGAGAATATGTATGGGATATTGATCAAATATTCAAATGACTGAAGGGAAAGCTAAAATATGTCATGACAGATATGCAGCATAGGCATTTGTTCGTCAATTCCTGCTACCATACTTGAAGTATCTGTTGCAACAACAGAAGTTTCAAACATATGCAGAGGCTCTACATGCATCCCTACAACTGGAAGAGAACCAATACCAGAAGACAAATCCATTCATAGAGGAGCTGAAGGAGGATATTAAGAACTTAACATTCTAGCTAAACCAGAATGCCATATATTTCCAAAATCCATAGGGAAATCAGGGACATGCTCAACGACTCTATTGATGGTTTAGAGGGTGAGAATGCCAAATTAAAAGAGAAGATCAAAGAATTGGAGACTGCCTTGATGCCTCTTCCAATCCTGTCCAATCATTTTACAATGGTCAAACCAACTAGACCCGGTATTAAGTTAAATGGATCTTCAATTTTTCTCATAGCCATCTGAAGTTATGTTGAGAAAAATATTAAAAAGATAATTTCATTGATAATAGAAGCATGGGAGGTATCAAAAAATAAGGTTTCTTTCGGTTCAAGGGAACTTGCATTTCATGAATATCTCCAAGAAAATTTAAAGAATGAAGAAGGATTCTACACAGATGTTGTTTTACCATTTGGGATAAAAGTCTCAAACATGACAGAATTGAAAAGGAGAGAAGAATATTTTCCTTATCCAAGTCGAATTAAACAGTTTAATGCTTGTTGGAAACAAAAGATCAAGAATTTGAGTAACATTGTCCAAGCATGCAACGAAGCCATAGTGAAAAGAGAAGAATTATTCAGAAGGCTCATAGAGATAGATTTGACAAGAAACACTAATGAGGTGCAAGATCCTAAGTCAATTCTCAATTCAATGTTTATGACAAGGCAACAATTTGATGAAAAAGTGGAGATATTAGAAGGATTGTCGATTGAGAAATTTAATGGCATAATTGAATAGGGCAAAGAAGAGATAGATAATTGGTTGGTTGATTATTCTATGAAAAATCAAGATATTGAGGAGGAAAATAATGGAAATCCATGACATTTCTCATGACCTAAGAGATTTAGAAGGTGAATTGTTTAATATCAAAATTAGGCATGAAATAAATGTTGTGTCAATGAAAAGTTACATTGAAGATTGGTTTAAGACGAAAATTGATAAATTAACTAAAGAAGGCCAAGAAACAACAGTTGAGACAGTTCCTATAACCATCAACGAGGAGAATAAAAGGACAACAACAAGCAGGTAAAGATGAGAGATACCATCATAGTCTTGCTACTCTACCTTCACCCACCATCTTCTCTCCATATCTCACTTCTTGTTTATATTTACTTTTATGGTCTGCGAGTGATCCGTAGGATCTTTTAATGACTATGGTTGAGTTTTAAATTGCATGTGTTAATTAACCCTTTTAAGAAGCTTAATGAAATAATGAGGAAAAGAGAGGAATTATGACAGCCATATACACATATACAGATCTGAAATGAAGTAATAAACAGAAAACCATAACAAGAGAATTGATAACGGAGTTCGACACAACGTTGCCTACGTCGTTGGGCCTTTGTCTCTGTGGGGGAGGCTTCTTTATTTCTGTTCAAAAGATCAAAAGTACATTGCAGCAATGCCAATTGGCTACAAGACTAATCTAGTCATGTTCTTCCAGATCTCTAGAACCCAGCAAAGAAAATAGCACGCAAAACGGATGTCCGTAGCTCCCAGAAATGGCCCGCAAGCGACTGCTCCTCAATAGCTTCCCTGCATAAAAATGGCTTTGGCTTGGCTTCCCTTAAACATAACTCTGCTTTGATTGTCCTTCCATGGCCTACAGGCCTAGTTTATATAGATCTGAAGTTGGTTATCCATCCCCAACTTCCTCCCAAAATTTGGGCTCCAAAAATGCCTAATATCTCCCAAAAATGGATAAAATCCATTAGTTACAGGCATAAAAATCAATTAAAATTCCAAAACATTGGAAAAAACCCACTTTTGTTTAAAAATAGGCTATGTAGCCTCCTAGATCTGGGCGCGCGCCCTCAAAACAGGGTCATATGAGCTATTTTTGGCCAAGCACTAGCCCAAAAGGCTAAGCGCTGGCCCATTCTCGCGTTGGCTCCTGGTTCTTGGGGCTCTGCATAGATCCTCGGCCTAACAACAAACCCGAGCCCAGAGGGATAGGCCCCACGATACGTTGGTGGTTATATGGTGGCATGGGGTCCAAGGGTTGGCCCCTTATCCAAACTCCCGCATATGGTGCCCGCGCCCTCGGGTGTATGGGCGTTACGACCACAGTTGAAACCATGGGCTGGGGCTAAGCCCCAGCCCTTTCCGCCTCCACCCATTACATTGTTTTAATTCAAATAAAATATATGCCATATACATAGTAAGAACCAACAGTGGCCTGGGTGGTTAGCCCGGTCCTGCCAATCCATAGCATAGTGGAGGTCGGGGGTTCGACTCTGGTGGTGAACCCATAATTTTGCATAACCCGAACGAGCCAACCAAAGGGTGCCACGTGGAAGCCCATGAATGGGCCACGTGGCACCTCAACAACCAATAGAGGAATGTCATGTGTCGAATGCTGATTTGTCCATGTATCTGCCACGTACCCTGCCACCTGTCACCATACCTGCACAGTCAACTTGCTGATGTCATCCATACCATGTCAGCTTGTGCCACGTGTCACCCTTACAGTGGTGACATGTGTCACCCTCTGACTGGTCCAACTGTATCTGTCGTACGCTACATCACCTACCACGTGTCATCACCAAAATTTTCCATGTCAGCTGTATGGCCATATGGCCTGTACAGTTAGCCTACCACGTGGCACTGTACGGACTGTACAGTCACCCATTTTTTTTCCCTATTTGGGTTTTCAGACAGAACGCAATATCTTTCGCATACGGAGCCTGTTTGATGAAGTAAATATATGGTCGGAATCAGGAAGACGAGACGGACGCTATGGTGCTAGTTTCGTCGGATTCCGAGCACTTTCATTTTTGAGCCTTTTTTAGCCCTGTCAGGCTCCTGGATCCGATTCTGGATCACACCTCCCCACTAAAAGACCTTTTGGTCCCCAAAAGGTTACTGACCAGTCAACAAGCTTGGGATAGGCCACCCAGCTTGTTCTCTGTCTCTGAACTCTGTCCTGTGCACCTGTCTCATCAAGATCAACTTTAACACAATCATGACAACTGACAGTATATTGTTAGCCATTTGAACCATGTTACATCTTACTGAAGCCACTATCATCCATGTAGAAAACATTACTAATGACAGCATCAAAAAGACGACTGCAAATGAGCT